>UELV01179489.1:0-17100 GCA_900490015.1 Megastigmus stigmatizans
ATATATATATATATATAATATATATTATTATTACTTATATGTACTAACTAATATTTACTATTTACATGATGAATTTTTATATATTAAACTATATGCTATGATTAACTAACTATCCCTATACTTAATAATTTACTTTCGCGAGAAATTAGTCTATTTTATCAGCAGAATAATGTCGTTTTTGGGATATTATTAGCTACGAATTAGGCTAAAAAATCGCGAATTCTTAAAAAGTTCATGATTTATTCGCGATAAAATCGAGAAAATTTCTAACAGGGATTATACCTCTTTCGTACCAGAACCAATTGATTCGCTATACTTGTGTACATCTGTAAATATACTGCTTTAAAATATATGTATAACTAGTCGGTCACGGTGCACAATAAAAGTCAACTACCAATAACCCTTTTAATCCGTCAACAATGGCACATAGCTATAAATCCTAATGCATCCCTCCGCATTATTCCGATAATCATGATTGACCAATTGACCGCTGGAAAAGTATAGGATTCGTGCCGTGGACAGTAGTCGTCCCCGCGCAGCCTATACAGCGGCTATTCGCGTTAAAAAGTTTGCCCCGTCGTATACTTGCCGATTTTTCACCGGCTATAACACCCTAAAACTCCGCGGCTCAACAGCCTTCTTTATATATACTCTTCCTCGCTCCGTTGCTTTTTACTCGTCGCATTCTTTTGCCCAAATCAACGCTCTGCGGAGAGAGAGAGAGCGAGAAAGAAAGAGAGCGAAAGGCCTAGTAGAAAGAGAGAGAGAGAGAGAGAGAGAGAGAGAGAGAGTGTGTAAGCGCGTGCAAGTCGAGCCCTTCAATGACAGCGGTAGTAAAAGTTTCCAAACTGGGCCTTTATGGGTCGTGGCCTCTATTCTGGGCTACGAGGGCTACCGAGTACCACGAGCGCGTATATATATACACACATTTTTATTGTTGGCCTCACCTTTTGCAAACGTGAGAGTGAGAGAGAGAGAGAGAGCGAGAAGAACCGTTTTCCTAAGGTTGTATATATACATAGAGAAGTCGGTTGTACGGTTGTGTTATACGGCGCGTGCAATTTTGGCGTGCACCAAGTGCCAATAAACTTTCGAGCAGCGGCTGCACACGTATATATAAGCATAGTGACTTCTTTAATTGCACCTAGCATAGGCACTGGTCGGATGGGGCAAATCATGCGCCTCGCCTTCCGAAAATCTTTCTTCTCTTTCATAAGCATACCATAGGCAGTGGGTATATATATACGAGCAGGCCGCTTATATATACTACCTCGGGTCGTACAAGATTTTATAATCAGGGGGAGAACACGACGAAATATTGCAGACCCCGAAATGTGCACATCGTAGCGCCCACAGGATACAACTCTCTGGTGTGCGGTGACTTTTGTCTTTGCACCGGTCAGAGATCTCTCGGTCGTTTCCACGTTATATTGCCAAGTGGTGATTTTTATGTGCAATTGGCCGCGTCCGACTCTCTGCCACAGGGTAAATTTAATTTATAATTCAATTATAGTGAACGACTTAAAGGGTAGGCGGATCAGGGATTTTGACTAGGTTTGGCTATATGTGTAATGATGTTGCAGTTGCGATGGCTTGCCTTTACCGTACTGTCGTTTGGCTAAGGGACTCCGACGATTGATTTAATGTACCAATTTGTGCGCATTAACTCCTTAATTGTAATTCGATTTACGGTTTACTTCCAACTTTTCCCCTCCTCGTCCTCTTTGCTTTTGGATATCTGTAAAGTTAGCGTACTGTGCACTATGTACATTTGCGCAGCATATTTTTGTAAACTTTCTTTGAAAGTATGACATACCTGTATGTGAAATTATTTATACATCAACTTTCTTGATCTAAATGAAGTATTTGCTTTGATTCTCAAAGATTATTAAACATTTACCGAACAGATCGTGAAAAATTTCTATCGATTTACCCTTGTTTTTCTAGGAGATGGCAAGGCCTGTTCGGTCACCATTCCGAACCTATGATAAGTCTAGATAAAATTTGACAAAATTAGATAACCTCTTTGTTGAGGTCTAGAGTGATTCAGTAAATGTTGGAATATGCGTATACAATAGATTTCTATAACGGACATAAGCATAATGTAGATATTTTAAATCGACAATTCTTAGTACTATGACAAAAACAAAACAATTTTGATTTTTATGTTCTTTCGATGACTTGCATGATGTAGGTGTATATACAAAATATTTTGCACAAGTTCTGAATTTCTGGTGTAGTTTTTCAGCGTAGGGTAAAATGCGATAAAACTTACAGTCGCTATAATGTAACTTTATACATAACATGTGATATGGCTTACGGAGGAAAGCGCATTGAAAGTGCAAACAAACCGATGTATCAATATAGAAAGCATGAAAGAAACGCGGATAGCAGGAGTGAAGGATTGGGGAAAGAAAAAAAAAGATCCGAGAGAAAGGAGGGTGAAAAGTGAGCTTTCACAAGGCCCGCGCCGCGCACTCGAGATCCTTGAGGCGCGCGCGAGCCCCAGGATATATTTACCTCAGTTGAGCTTCGGGAGCTCCAGGAGGGATTAGCACGAGATTAACCCCGTTTTTCTTTCGCCTCCGCAAACCTTTCGTGTGCCCTCGTCGTCGAGATTTGACGGTTGCGTCACATTTTTTTCTTCTTTTTTTTTTCATTATCCTCGCCATCGGGTCTTTGCCCTTGCCTCTCGTGAAAGTGGCAATAATAATAACGATCGGATGCTCTGTCCACACTATACTTACTTTCGTCGGGGCACCTTATGGATATATCCGAGAAAGCGCAGGTGTTGCGCTGCTCCTGAGCCACAAGCTGAAGAAATAGGGAAAGGATAAAGGGGGAAAAAAAAGTTATGTCCGGTTACGTGTAGTCGGGTCACAGGCTTTTCCTTTTTTCGCGCGCGTGAATATACTGCGGCCTCGGGGAAATTGTACCGAGATAATCTCTTATGCAAGGACACACTCACCTTAACCTCCGCAATATAAATACTTTCCAAAAGTTTTTCAACGCTTTTCTTGCGTATATATGTATATAACGTTACACGTTTGTGTAGCCGATGGGAAAAAGTTTACTGGAGGAAAGGATTATGAGTTTTTTTTTTCATTCTAGAAATTTCTTTTATAGGTAACGGTATTATATATAATTTGAAGAAGAAAGCTTGCACTTTGAAAATTTTGGGTAGATTGAGTGAAACGGAAAGTTCATAATGTTGTTAACAATGTTTAACGCCGTTAAAAGAACATTTCATAAATGCACTTCAATTTTTATATTCAATATGTATAGGGCGAAGTATAAAATATTTAATATTTGATTCATCTTTTTTTACAAAATTTTGTGAATTACATTTAACTAAGTTTTGTGAATTGTTCTGTATATTTTCAAATGTTTTAATTATTTTACATGAACAGCTGGAACATTCGTTTTACATGAATTATGTATAATATTTACAACAAATATGGAGTACTTAATTGTACTGTGTAATGGAATGTAGTTTAATATACAACATCAAAAAT
Source organism: Megastigmus stigmatizans (assembly GCA_900490015.1). NCBI lineage: Eukaryota > Metazoa > Arthropoda > Insecta > Hymenoptera > Megastigmidae > Megastigmus > Megastigmus stigmatizans. The sequence continues at coordinate 3,516 of UELV01179489.1, forward strand.
GAATTACTTAAACAATTGTAAATAAAATAGTATCAGAGTTACAGTAAAGTTTACACGTGAAGAAGATAGCGGGCGCCGGGCAGACGCTGAAATATACTTTAGGTAATGGATGAGCAGTTTACGAGCCGCTAGTGTCATCTGTACTTGAATTCGTGAACTTACATACTCCTACGTATATTATACATTTTTTGTTCAGATGCCATTCTCATCTTTTCTTTTTACTAACTCACTAAAAGCAGTACTATATATTTCACCAATTCCTTAAAAAACCTTGTACATTTTTGTTTAAAAAATACAAAAGGAGAAAGTTTATCTTCCGTGACGAGAAACTCTTAAGTTTAAGTATTTGTAAAGTTATTATTTTTATAAAATTCGATTTTTTTGTTTATTTCCAAATGAGAAGTTTTACGCTTTCTCATCTTGGCACTAGGTGCATCATCTGTTTGAACGAAAGATGGTTTTGAAGGCGTCCAAATGAAAAAAAAAGGGGGAACAAAAAGACGCAAAACAACAAACGGAAAGGGAAAAAGAGCACGAGAATGAAAAAAGAGAGCGAGGCGTGCCATTTTCACGCGTCGCAAATGGGAAGGACTAATTTCTCAAAATGCACGGACCGACGGTTTCCGTTTCCGCGTCAGTGCACCGGAAGAACAGACTTCTACCCTTTCCTTCTGTTTTATCTTTTTTTTTTAATATCACCTAGTGCAGCTGAGGATAAGTGCAGTACGACGAGATGAATGTGAAAAGATGCACATTGCGGCCATGTCTGCATCCAGACTGCATAGCGTATCTCAGTGCATTTTGTTTCTCTTCCTTAATTACAAAAATGTTTGTTATTTGGTGAGATTATAGAGCATAGCATTTATAGAGTGTTATTGATAGATTAAAAATGGTTTTTTATTAATAATTTAATACAATTTAATATTTTAAAAATTTAAACGGATAAAATAAATATTGAAGAAAGGAATTTCCTGGGCACACAAATGTATCAAAAAATAATTTATGATTATTGAATAATTTATTCCGTACCTAAAAATGACATGGAATGATTTCTGAATCAAGCTATGCAATCTATTCTCATTAAATAAAATTAAATGTTTTCAAAATTGTTCGGACTGGTTCATTAAATCGCATAAAGCTTTTGTTTAATTTATTCTAAAGGTATATATGTTATATAAGAATAGTGCATATCGATGCTAGTACGATTAAGTGATTTTACCCTCATGTGAACATTGGAAAGGTCACACGAGGTTGAAATCTATTTCTCGCTCATGCATTGAACACTATTTTATGATACTATGTGTGAGAAGTTTAATTTACATTGCGCAACTAGTGAACGAAGGAGATTATCTCTACGAGGGGGAAGATTGTTAACAATTACACGAATTAGATTGTATTACACGAGCGCACGTGTTGCATACATTATTTTTTCATACAACGCGCGCAAAGGCCGTATTTTGCACGAGTATGCGTGCGCAAAATGAACTTCGCGTTCGGAGTGTGCAAAAAGTTTTTTCCACTTCTGGTATTGTTTATATTCCACCATTTCTTTCATTAGATAATTGCATACTGACAAGGAGAATCCACAACCTTCGAATCACGGATTTTGCTGAAACTTTACAGATGTGTTTTGGCGAAAAATATGAGTTACGTTTGATTTTAGTGTTCCATTTTAGTGCAAGACCAATATACATTGTAGAAAATGTTATAGAAATGATATCAAAAGTACATATAATAAGCTTTCATTTGCCTTTTAGAATAAGTTACTACCACTTTCCATTCAAAAGTTATGAGGGTTCGGAAGTTATGTTAATTTTTTACGCATTTTACAACTCAAGCGCTAAATTTTAAAACCCAAAATTTAGTCATGTTTTAGATCGCTAGATAACTTTTGAATGGAAAGTGGTAATAATTCATTCTTAATTGCAAATGAAAGCTTATTATCTATACATTTGATAAATTTATTGTAATATTTTCTAAGGCATATATTGTCATTACCATAAAGGTTTGAAATACAACCGCGATTTTTCATATATTTTAATTATACACTGAGAAAAAAAATGTCTTGCAGTAAATGACTGTGGATTAACTGTTAATGAATGTGGATTTGAATATGGCGAATTGAATATTCATTTACTGTTAATGAATATTCACTTGAACAGGTGACTTGTATCAAATCCGCCGTGGGTTAATAGTTAATAACTGATTCACTAATATTAAAATCATTTTTATATTAACATAACCCCAAACATTTTGTATTTGAATTCATTCATTCCGTAAGTTCGACATTATGATATATATATATATACTCTCTCTCTCTCTCTCTCTCTCTCTGTGTCTCTCTCTCTCTCTCTCTCTCTTTCTCTATGACCTCTATATATTGTACTTCTCACGCTCTTGTAAATATACCTTTTCTTTGCGGAATCGAAATAGGCATCATTTATAATATAATATTACTTTGGTTTTCTAATAAAATAGACACGCTGAGTAATACATTTAATATTTTATTTAACTTTAAATTTTAGTCTGAATACAAATTAATTGAAATATGTTGTAATACATATTCATTAACTATTAAGTATTCTTATCACTTATAACAGCAGCACGATGGATTAATATTAAATCCAAACGTACGTTAACAGTTAAGAACTAGAGCTTCATGACAAATGTATTCGTATTTAATATAAGTGATATTCATTAATGGTTCTGTAATTACACCGATCATTTAATACAAGACATCGTTTCTCTCAGTGTATGGTCCTTACACGGTCTGTAGGAACTAACGTATGTAATATTTTTCGCCAAAGAATGTCTGTAAAGTTTGCTCCAAATCCGTGACGAAGAGGGTGTGAACTCTACTTGTGTATTATATTATATTATTCTACATACTCAAATTTGATTTTGGATTCAATGTTAATAAATAGCATGTCCGTTATAAAAATAAATTGTACAGCAATAATAAGGTCATGCAGTTACCTATCCTATTCACCTTTTACCTACAGTTTATTTACTAATAGGATTTTTAAATATTTATTAACAAAGAACTTGAAAATAATTATTTTCCCCACTATTTAAATTAATACCAGTAAGGGGAATCTGTACGTATACACTTACCGACATTTGCAGCTTCATACTATTTACGTTCAATATTTAATATTTTATAACCAGAGCGCTATTCTTTGTACCGTATTTTAAGTGTACTGAAAAATTTTCAGCTCATTCTGTGACGTAGGAAAGAAAGTATGAAAAACTTTTTTTTGTCAATCGGTAAGGCAGATCAATACGAATTACCTCTATATTACCGTTAGAATTAAACTGTTTTATCGACAAGATCTTGAATAATTATAGTTATGATCAAATAAATACTTGAATTATAAAAATGTCGAATACATAAGGTTCAATTCGTCTATAAATTATCTATCTATTACAAGCAAGTATTTGAATGAATCCTTAAAAGAATTCTGTTTCGAAGTGAGTGATTTTTTTCGGAACAGAAACTTTTAAAGGTGTCGTTGAAATATTCACATGAAACTTTGTTAGATGATTGATAAATCATAGACGAACTGCACCTGCATTTGGAATTTGCATAATTTCAAGTAATTATTTAATAACAATTAATTATTCCAGATTCGGTAGGTAAAACAGTCTAACGTTAGCACATTTCGCGCATTTCGAATATACAGTATTATAATAAAACCATTTAAATAATTGGTTATTCCTCTTATTAGTAACTCTAATATCAAGCATTATTCTAACTTTCAACGTAAATCAAGGCTTGACTTGTACCAAACAATAACGCAGCCCTCCAACAGTTGTACTCTGTCTGGTATATAATGATTGGTATAGTCAGTCCTTGATTAATTATATGAATAGATTTTCGGATTTAAGTTTATTCGAGCTTGAATAAAGAAATTCAGTTTCTTTTTTAATATTAAACTACCGATACTTATTTGATATATTTAATTTAACGTTTTTATAAAGTTCCTAATAAAATATACTTATTTTAGAGATAAATTACATAATATTCGAATCGTCGATAGCGCCTGTACATAGACTTTTCGATATAAACATCTTATATGATTTTATGTTCGTGTGCCGATTTCTCAAAATATTGTATACTTAAATAGGTATACACTATTATACTTCTAGCTTCGCTCTCGAGATTATGTATATAATCGTAGTATTACCTCAGCTGTTCGCCAGATGTCACAACGGTCTCTTTTAGAGATAGAGCAAAAAGTAGGGGTATCTTCTCTATTTGCGCGCTCTCTCTGCTTTATATTTTCTTCCGTTGTCGCCGGATGAACATCGTGTAACGTGTTGAGCGTGATAAAATAAAGTATGTCGAAAAGAAAATCAGTTGAAAATTGTCAGTACAGCATTGACTTCATTGGGTGTCGCGATCACTATGATAAATAATGGTGAAGAAGAGGGCATTGACCAAGAGGAATTCTTGGCAAGATTGATAGATGCAGCTAAATTAATGGCGGACGTACAATTTAAACAGAGCGAAACCTACAAAGAAATTTTAAAGAAATCAAAACCAGACTGTTTCCTATTTGGGAAGGATTTACCCTCAAAAATTAAGGAGGTAAAGGATAACGATCGACTATTCAAGGAAGTATCTGAGAATCATATAAAACAACCAGATCTCTCGAGACCGGCGGGAAACGCGACACGCCCGTTGGTGTCAAGGCCCTACCCCAACAGACAGGGCATCAATTCAAATACAAAAGGACAGGGCCGACGACGGCTGTTCTTCAGAGGGTCAACTCACAATCAGTCGATGGACTCGAGGAGAGGTCAGCACAATCGAAGACCACCTCCAAGACAAACAAATTACTAGAAGTACTTAAAATAGCTGGCAGGCTAGAAGGGTTTTATGAGAATTGGAAAATTTTAACAACTAATAAGGTAGTTTTGCAATATGTAAAAGGGTATAAAATTCCATTTTTTAGAAAACCTAAACAAAAAGAAATTAAGGTTAGGAAACAAAAGGGCATAGAAGAAGCTAAGATTGAAGAAGCTATTGTGATATTGAGACAGAAAGGTGCCATTATAAAATGTAAGAAAAGAAAAGATCAATTTCTGTCGCCGTATTTTGTTGTGCCCAAGCCAGACGATTCCTATAGATTTATATTAAATTTAAAAGGTTTAAATAAATATATTAGTGTTAGACATTTTAAATTAGAAGATTTGCGTATAGCAACAAAGTTAGTTGCATACAAGGACTACATGGTATCTCTAGACTTACAGGACGCATACTTGTTAGTGCCTATTCATCGTGCGAGTAGAAAATTTTTAAGATTTGAGTATAATAATAAATATTATCAGTTTGTCTCTCTTTCTCTCATTTCGTTTAATAAAATAGATGAGAGTAGACTAGTAACGCGTTTTTTAAAAGGTTATTTCAAGTTAAGACCTTCTAGTTCTAAGTATGTTTGTACATGGGATGTTAACCTAGTCTTAGATTTTTTGGAGAAAGCAGGCCCAATAGAAGGGTTATCTTTAAAGCAACTAACATATAAGACTCTAATGTTATTGGCGTTATGTACTGCTCAAAGACGTCGCGTCCAGGTTCCGCGCAACCAGTATTAATTATTCCAAAGTTCAACGACAGACTAGGTGTCTGTGTATTTACTCATATAAAGGCATACATAGAACGTACTGCCGCTTTACGAGGAAAGACCCTCTATTTATTTATATCTTTAAAGAAACCTTTTGTATCAGTAGGATGGCAGACTTTAGGTAGGTGGATTAAGAAGACTAGCAGAGGCTGGTGTAGATACACAGATATTTTCAGGACATTCCACTAGACACGCTGCGACTTCAGCAGCTTACGCTAAGGGACTAGACCTAGAAACTATAAGAAAATCCGCGGGTTGGTCAGAAAGATCATTAGTTTTTGCAAGATATTATAATAAGCCGATCATTAATAAGGAGAATAATTTTGCTGTGACTGTAATGCGAAAATAAGAAACAAAAATGTTGCGTTTATTATGATTGTTTTAACTTAAATCCTTAATTAAAAAGAGTTTTCTGTAAGAAAAAGAGGTGGTTTATTTTATAATAAATGAGATGCTCTTTGTAAAAATGGAGTGTTTAAAATTGTAATAATACTCTAAATAGCTACGATTATATACATAATCTCGAGAGCGAAGCTAGAAGTATAATTGATGATCAAACGAACTTACCTGTAAGTGAAGTTCGATCGTAATTATATGATAGCTTCGCTCGAAGAGATTATGTCCCACCCTTATAAGAGTTTTTTCTCCCACCCAAGATAAATTTGCTTAACAATTTTAAAACATAATTACTCTAAACATATGAAGCAGAGAGAGCGCGCAAGTAGAGAAGATACCCCTACTTTTTGCTCTATCTCTAAAAGAGACCGTTGTGACATCTGGCGAGCAGCTGAGGTAATACTACGATTATATACATAATCTCTTCGAGCGAAGCTATCGTATAATTACGATCGAACTTCACTTACAGGTAAGTTCGTTAGATCATCAATTTGTTCATTGAGGATAGGGGCTGCGAGAGGCTCTGGGATCTGGTATTTATTTAGAAGTTCTTCCCTTTCCTGCTTGGGTATACCATTATTTGCATAAAAATGCCAACGCTTCACTAGCCCAGAATGAATCTTAACCTCTAAGGCCTTAGAAGTACATGGATCGTCTCCCAGTACAGATTTTATGACTTCGTTCAAAGGTTACTCTTCTGGCACTTTTGGCTTATTCTCCTTCTCATTCTCAATAGCCTTATCCATCCTCTTTTCAACGGTCTCTGCTTCTATCGGCGTTACAACTAAAGAAAAGAAAGAAATACACGTAAGCGTATTTTCATTCTAATATATATATATATATATACATGTCTACAGTGTTGTCTGACTTCTCGCATGAGAAAGCGCTAAACAAAACACTCTATTAGACTGTTATTTTAGCAGAAGGTAGATAAGTATTCAAACGCCATTACATCATGAACAAAGAAAGAAGCGACCTAACCTCTCTACCATGCGCTCTGACATGATGTTATCGTTCCGACGCATGCCGGACGCCCGAGAGGTTTTTCGCGCTATTCAACTATTTACTAACCGCCATGTTTCCTTACCATCATTCTGCGAATTCTTTGATGTCTTCCTTTTCGACCTCTGATCTATCGGATAAATCCGACTTCTCAGACGAATCTACTTCTGACTCTTCTAAACTACTCTCTCTTTTCTTTTTCAAAGCTTCTAATTATTCCTGAATCTCTTTCTGCTTTTTTAATAAAGCCCCGTAATTTAAATTTAAATTACTGATTTTCTTTTCGACATACTTTATTTTATCACGCTCAACACGTTACACGATGTTCATCCGGCGACAACGGAAGAAAATATGAAGCAGAGAGAGCGCGCAAATAGAGAAGATACCCCTACTTTTTGCTCTATCTCTAAAAGAGACCGTTGTGACATCTGACGAGCAGCTGAGGTAATACTACGATTATATACATAATCTCGAGAGCGAAGCTAGAAGTATAATTACGATCGAACTTCACTTACAGGTAAGTTTGTTTGATCATCGATTATCCAGAGTAGAACAGACGTGTAAGGAGACAGCTCGGCGCTGTTTTTATCTTTGTTTTTTATTTTCTTGTTACCTATTTCTGTGTGTTTAAGTGAGTCATTCCTAACCGTCTATTTTACTTAGACGTTCAAGCCGCTCTAAACATTAAATTAGGTTGTACTTTAAAATTGATATATAATTTTAACCTATGTGAGAGTTACATTCATGTTACTTATTCAAAGAAATAAAAATACGCGATTTCTTACAAAATAATAGTGCATTATAAACACCGATTTAAAATCGGTGTCGAATTAAAACGCTTCGTGTTCTGGAACGCACATCACAAACTGTACCGCAATACATATAAGTCTAGAAGAGGTATATAAATTCTGATAAATTCCCACCCATGCAAGCAGGTGTCGGAGCACAGACAAATTCGCGGAGAGCTGCAGCAGGACTAGTAGCCAACGTCGCGAACATCCACCTGTAACACTCGGTAAGCCCGTGCATACAGGTTCACCCACACCCGTATATATATACATGTGCGACGGCAGAGCGAGAGAGCGAGAGAGAGAGCGAGAGAGACAGAGAGAGAAACCGGAGGCAGGCAACGCTCACCGAGGAAGCGAAAAAAAAGGCGAGAAATAAAGGGGTGAGAGAGGTGTGCAAGAGAGTGCGAGTAGCAGAAGGGCACACGCGCATGTGCATACGTATATATATGCATATGTGTAGGGAACACACGAGTTAACACGGGAAAGTGCATTGTGTGCGGTGAGCGAGCCGGAAGCACCGCCATAGTGCGAATCGCCCCGCGACTCTTTTGTTTCCGTTCTTTCTCTCGTGTGCTGCATGTCGTTCCTCCTCCATCTCTCTCTTTCACTCTAGGCGGTCCCCCGATCGCGTTTTTTTTGCTCTGCTCTTCCACACACGCACATGCGTCTCCTCAACTTTTGCCATCTCTCTCTCTCTCTCTCTCGTCTCCACCTTCGCGTTGGCTGTCCCTCTTCTTCTTCTTTTTTGTAGGTCTTCCTTCTTTTGCTCCGTCTCGTGGATTATGAACCTGTACGAGTGTATACGGTGTCTGCAGACCTTTTTATTTTTCGTTTTTGTCTGTTTTCGCCTTCTCTTTTGATGCAATGCCCCCCCTCTCTCTCGCTCTCTCTCTCTCTCTTATTTCGTGCTCGTCTTTGTCGCGCCATATCCAGATATGTGTACACACGTGCAGTATGCAGTCGCACTTTCTTCTTACGTATATATACACGCGAAGTGGAATGAGACGTGTACAAAGGAAAAGAAAGGGATAGTGTGCGCGCGGAGATGTCTCTGTTTGATGAAATAGTGCGGACGACTTTGTTTACGCGAGCGCGTGGTCTCTTCTAGTTTTTGAGAATTTCAATAATGTGTGCTGAGTTTTTAGTTGAATATTATTATGGGATATTTGATATTTCAATAAATGGAATTTAATCTTTTGGGAGATTCAATAAGATTATTTAGTTCTTTCAACCATAAGTGAATAATTTAACAAAACTTTGGTTTATCAAGAAAAAATTGTTTCCAAATATTTTTACGTACAAAATTAGTAACGTTATTTTAAACGAATAAAATTAAAACCCTGAATGCCTTTAATAGAGCACTTTAATTTTATTTCTTATGTAAACTTATTTCATTTCATCCATATACACTATATACATAACATACAACTATAAACAGTAGGTATAAACTTTCTTTCGTTACATTCTAGCATATCTGTACATAGGGTGACTGTGGGTATTACTGCGGATGCCCCAAATACTGCGGCCATATAAACCAAAGCAGCGCACTACGCATGCGCGCTCCAAATTTTGCGGATCTTACTATGCTTTAACATGACGTATGCTTTCAAGATCGATTTATTAATTTATTTATCACTTTCTGGACTTCATCTGTATTCTAATCAGTAATATGTATTATAAACTTTCTTATGTAAAAGGAATTGTCGTTATTTGTTTACCTACAAAGAATTTATTCAAGTCTGAAGTTAACCTCTACTTCTAAACCGCCTTCTTGACACATTCCTCTTAATTAAAGTTAATCACTAATTTCGTTTTCATTCTTTTGGATTAGTCTTCTAAATCATTCAACATTTTCACATTATATGTGTGACGTATAATCGTACTGGATTAGTTTTAGCGCCAAAAATCCTCCGGAACCTTCCGTTCCTTTGTGGAAGATACCAGCACCAGCAAGCGGTACTGGTGTACTCGACACAATTTCTTGCATATCTATGAAAGGAATGGTGTACTGACCAAAGTCTTTCTCCATATCGGTGATTTGGAAATCCACATATTGGTTGGATTGTGAATCTGCAATATGTCTTTTGGCATGCATCGGATCATCTGGTTTATCTAGTTTTAATAGTGTCCTGAAATTAAATAAAGTAAGTTAGACAGTTATATAATATATACAGTGCAACAGAATTATTGTTTTAAATAAAATCTAATTCATACCAAGATTTGTTTAAAATTTGAAAGTAGTGAAAAATGTTTTGTATAATATTTTCAAAGCAACAGTGTGTTTTTTAAAGTAAAATGTAACATTTATATCATTTACCTTGTCTTTTTAGAATTTTCGTTAAAGTTCCACTGACTCCTACCACTCAGTCTGCCACTGGCATAGTCAAATGCTGTTGTTTCTACTTCCAGTCTCAAACTGTCGTCCACTTGTTTAAATCTGAGTCCAGTGACAACGATTTTTTTCGAAGAGTTTTTCGAAATTACTTGTGGCTCTATGTCATCCAAATAAACAGTTTTTTGGTCCCATTTTACTGTGTAAACGGAAGGATTCTTCGGGAAAAGTGTATAATCAATATAATCATCGCCATTTATTACTGGAGGAATGTAAACGTATTTCGAAAACTGAGTTATGTCCGTAATCGGATTTTCAACCGATTTCCATTCAACTGATTTGGGATTAATAGTTTCATTAGCTTCAAGTATTCCTTGTTGTATCTCGATGTAAAAGACATGATTTATCTTTTGAAATCGTACTCCTGTAACAACTCTGCAACAAAATTCACTCAATTACATTTTTCTGAATAGTACATTACGATACATGTGTCCAAATTAGGTGATTCACGCACGACTGCGAGTATTAGCTATGCGCACTTGTACATATATTATTTGTTTAACTCAGTGTGAAACATACGCAGGTTGTGGATGCGGAGTGTACAATAGTTTTGCGTTCGACATGCGTAAAAGCCGATTTTGCGCTCGTATGTATTCAAAATTCAATTTTCTGGCTGAATTCATTGACAGCATAGGTTTATAAATTGGTGCGTTTTCTTTGATATTATTAATTTTTACAAAAACGTTGAGAATAGTAAAATGATGAAAAATAAATTAAGACTTACTTGTTATCACTGGTATCGGCTAGCGCTTCATTTAGACTAAAGTACCGATCAGCTTCTCTCTCATCACTAACGCAAGTACATGTGCAGTATTCGCATTGCAGGAATGCCCATTTTTCTGCTTCAATATCCTGTGTTTCATTGCAGTGATCCACGCGACCGTGTGCGGTACCAGATCCCGTTATCATCCATTCATATCTTCTATCGCTACCATCGGGCTTTTTACAAAAGTAGACTAAATTATAGTGTGAATATGGAACTATCTTATATATTTACTTTTATAAAGGTTAAGCCGAATCTAATTAAAATAATACGCATTCAAGCTTACCGAATGACACAATTTCTTTTTTTTGTGGATGTATTCACAACCCCGCATATGTCCGTTACATCTTCTCTCTTTTCGCTGATCTTTACAGAAATTGGTTCTGCATCTGTGGAAGTCGTAGTCGGGACCTGCGCATTGACCTTTACAAGTGTTCGTAAATCTATCCCTTTCGAAGATTACCAGTGCTTGGAAAACCTCTTGTATTTTCGAGTAGGTAACTCCTTGAAGAATAAAAAAATATATTATTATCTATATATTTTTTTAAAACAGTAGCGAAAATATGGTTCCTATGCAAACCTTTTTGATGTGTTGCTGGATCACACTTCCAGAGATCTCGCGAAGCTGAAGCCATAGCATTTTTTACATGTTCGTAGGTGTTGGATAGCCTCTCGGAGAAACCTTTTAGTTCTTCATCTTTTTCAAATTGTAAAGTACCTAAGAGAAAATAAAAAGTTTTATGAAATAATTTAAATATAATATCACACAAAAGGGAAGACAAATAATATTAAGGATATAATTGTTTACCATTTCCTGCTGATTCCTTTTGTTCAAATGCAAAAAGTTTAATGATAAGACCTTTAGTTTCAGTGAAAACAACCGATTTGTAAAGATCATAAATTATTTGTTGTGGTGTTTGATTTCTTATGCACATCAATTCAGCATTCTATATATAAAGAACAAAAAGTTTTAGAAAATATACAATTCACAATGAGAAGTTGTATGATTTCTTAACTGTATATTTTAGTAATTTATTTTATTTACTGTTTCACTTTATGCATAAAGAATGATGATTTTTTACTCTATAATTTAGTATTTTATATTATTCATTGTTATGAATGTTTTTATAGTGAGTTCTATGAAGTTCATAGTAAAAAATTTAAATAAAATTTAAAAAAAAATTTCAAGTTATTATTTTAAGTTGAAGTCAAAATTAAACATACCGTTCTATTACTCAGAATAGATAGTATACTCTCATCATTTATATCTGGTTCAATTAACGATTCATGCATTTTTTCAATGATTGATGACATCTCGCTCAAACTGCTAGTAGTAGCTTCATGAATAAAATCTTGCAGAGTTGTATGATGTAATTTGTCGATATTCTTTGCATACGTTAAGAACTTTTTGTACATACGCTGTACATCTTTAACATGATTGAAAAATACGTCAGACTTAACGGTCAGCTTGCTTTGCAGATCTTTTGTAATCTTATTTAATAAATCTCCCTTCAGATTTCGAATATCACTGGATAAGCTATCCAATTTCGCAAACAATTGTGTATCGACTTTCGTTAATTTTTCATTTTCTGACGGTGGTGCTTCAAAGTATTTCTGAATAATTTTGATGTCTTTATGTAATTCAAGAGCAAATTGGAAAGCTGTTTTCGCTATTAGGAATGGATTTCCGTTGACTGGCTGCTGCAGCCATCCGAATGATAGTAGAAAAATGCAGAAGAACAGTTTAATACGAGCCATTGTGACGATGGCTAATATTTATAATGCGTTCCAATCGTACCTGAGAAATCAAAACCGTATTTAACAACATTTCTAAAGAAAATCATTCATGGATAAATAATTAAATAAAAGTAAATAATAATAAAAATGTAAAATAACAGTTTATATTTCCAAATACAGTTAATGTAACACTAAATATACTGTTGGATGCAGATAACTAAAAATTTAAAATATTTTAAAACCCATAATTTATTTATTAGCACCAAAAAACATTATATTCAATTATCTACTATTTGATAGAGATCCATACATGAAATTTGAATTTTTATTAAATACTAGCTAAATTCATGCGCGTCGTGATTAAATTTAACAAATACTTAAATATTAACAAATACTTTCTACTTCTATTCTCCTATTATATCTTTCTCACAAAATGTTAGTGTTATATAAAACAACATATCACGATGTGTTCTAATTTTTGCAGATGCTAGAAAATATTAGAACAACTTTTACTTTATAATAAATTCATTTTATATATAAACTTTGAAATAATTAAACACTAAATGATCAGTTTTGAAAATATATTCAAACGAACATACATAATTTTTTCATAATTTGAATTAAAATATTTATTCAGATAACAATATTTTAAACTTTGGCGCCAATTAAAACGGATATTTACCCGTAACCAATCAGATCAAGTTTAAGGTGTAACACTTTTTCCGGTCATCGTTTTTTTAAGAGAGGATAGTTGAAGTTACATATTAAAAGCACTTACCGAAAAATCGAATGGGATTGACTTAGCTCTTCGAAATAAAATTTCCAACTACGAACGTGCGTAGATGAATTAACAATATATATATATATATATATATAT
>UELV01179492.1:0-14975 GCA_900490015.1 Megastigmus stigmatizans
CCATCTGCACACTCATACAGTCTTTACCATAAATAGTCACCAATTCACTGTGAATCTGATTACCGTTTAACCCTTTTGCAGTTAAAAAACGGATAACCGCACGTAATTCACAATCGGACCCGCTTTGCACTGGTAGCTCCATGATTGTCGAGCTCGTACTGCTGAAAAAAGTATTCTTGGCCACCAAAACCAATTCCGCTCTTATCGGTAGAACCTAAACTGAAACTATGATCAGCTCAAGTCCGCTAGGTGGCGTCTGAGAGAAACGCCTGTAGGGTATCCGAACCCGAAAGTCACTAGGATAGAGAGGGAGAAGCCCTCTAGTGCGAGAGTCATGTAAACTTACCTCGATGTTCAGTTTTCCGCTCGACCGCCTCTGAGAGCGGTCATGTTACAAGCAAATAAAGTATCGAAAAGCTAAACTATTCTCGTTTGTATTATTTAGGAACTCCTTCACCTCTTCCTCAGGAATCGCCAGGCAACCTGGAGCTGCCTAATCTCCAGGATATGTGGTAGCAAACCCCACACGCCAAACTAGGGAAACTTACTTTTTGAATACCCCTCGTATTTTGGATACAACTAGATAAAAGATATATTAAGTACAAACTTTTAAACTTGATAGACCGAAGCTCTCGAGTTAAACATTTTAATATCAATAAAGGTTCATTTTTAGTTACTTTTCATATTTAACTAGCTAGAAAATAAAATAAGTAAATTCAGATCTCTTACTATCTATACTATGGTCACTCGAATTGAGGATTGTAAAATAAAAGTGAATCTCTTAAATGTAATACAAACATTCAGAGAGTAAAAGCCTTGCGAGCTTATTTTATTTATTTTTTATTTAGTTAAGTAAAAAAAATAACTGTTAGCGAACCTAAAACATAAAACCGCAATTAATCGCAAAAATATTTTGATTTATACACATCCTGAATACAGGTGTATCGCGATATTACCTAGTTAAGTTTCCAGTAAATATTTCAATGATACCTTCAAAAAATTTGCTTCGAAGTGAGCCTATTTTTTGAAACAAATTTTTTTATTGAAATATTCATTTGTAAATTTACCAGTTCATAGATTAGATAATTCATAGACGAGGTGCATCTGTATTTGGGAGTTGCATAATTTCATGTATTATAATTTAGTTATAATTAATTATTCGGAATCTGGTCCTGAAATTCAATAAGGCAGATTCAAGATGGCAGCTGAAAAATGAGAGAACAATTGACTGAATGCAATTAATATTTTAAATAGTGGACATGAATAATTAATAATTTGTTAAAATTTCTTACAATTCAAATTATTAATTATTTAATACAACTTGAGATATAAAGTCAAGTATTATGCAATTGCAAGTAAAAGTCTATATAGATTATATTTTAAATGTAAAATACTTTTTATAATCACACTCTGAAATTTTACTGTAAATATTTTCCACAACAAACGAGAAGCATGACAATATAAAGCTCCATAACAGTATGAGCCATAAAACTGTTAATAATTTCTTATCCTCGCTTATGTCCATATTAATGATACTAGTATACTGCGATATCTTAACGGACGTTCATTATCTCTTTTTTTAAACAACCTAATTAAACCAGCTTCTTGCAATTTTGACATAATATGATTATATTTTAAATTAAAAGGCCAATTTTTTCTAAATGTATGTACCTGTGGTGCAGACATGAAGTTTTGTTTAGATATGTGAATAAAGTCAGTCTCTCCAATATTTGCCAGCGTAAAATCACATGAGGAAAAACAACATATTCGCTCTGCTTTCAATAGACCATTAAAGCACTCAATAATATTATCTATACCTTCATAACGATCTTGAAGTTCCTTATGCAACAAATACTGTTTATGACTAATAGCTCCATAAATTTTTAAGTTGGATCTTACTAAATCTTCCTGTGTATCGATAGTTGGATAATATTGTCGTACTGTATAAAAAACATTCAGAAGACTTTGAAAGTGACAGTTTACAATCCAAAATGTCAGTAAGTTTATTAAGAGAAAAATTCTTGCAAAGACAGTTTTCGGTTTGATAGTGGCAGCTGTCCCTATGAGCATTCGAAGGCATTCTAATACCGATAAAAATACAGGAATTTTCAGAAAACATCTTAGCAACATAACTGATACCATCATCAGAATCAAAAATAAGAAGAAATTTGTAGAGTCTATAAAAGATAAAAATTGTTCAACCAGTACAATCGGGTCCTTAATAGTCGATAGGCAAAGGCCATCGCCGCTCTTATATGGATATGATTGCATATACCAATAATCTCGTATGAATATAGCAGGTACAAATTAATCTATTATACTATCTTCTAGATCCTTGAATACTCCTTGACCATTGCCATGTTCATCAATGTACTATAAACTTGCGTAGAATTTAAAAGTAGCAATTGCCTTCATAGATGTGATTATTGTATAAAAAGCTCGAACGGAAAACCAATAAATCTGCTTAGGCCTATTTTAGTATCATCGTATTTATTCGAATTACCAAACTCAAGAAAAGCAACTTTTATATTATAATTATTTAAATGCTTAGTTTTATCAAAAACCCTCTTATCGCAGAATAAAGAATCTACAATTTCAAAAATTATAACGGAATTAGTTAATTTTAAGACATAAGTGTGAACTATTTATTTATATTTAGACTTACTATTTACATGCAATGAGCCATCGATCGTCAAATGAAACAGTGTCGACTTATTTGTACCTGTCATAAAGCTTTCGACTTTTTTCCATAAAGCCGGAGCTAAGGGTGCAAATGGATTGAAGGTATAAAATAGCAGTTTGTTATTGGAACTAATACACATATATTATATATTGTGGATAAAATATTAAAATCCCATATTATATTCAAGAACTTTCGTGCCTGATTGCACTCGTTTTGTACATTTTCGTCGATTAATAAAAAGTCTGCATTGTGGTCCCACCAAATGGATAATCTGAAATCTTCTAATAAAAGTATAAGCTGTGAACTATTCGAAACACTGAGAGCGACATATCTTGCGCGATGTTTTTACTGACCAATGGTACTTTCATTAATGCTGTGAAATTTATTGTAATTTTCGCGAATATAGAGAAATACCTGTTTGTTGAATTTATCTAAATTGTAAACTGTACGCTACTTCGTTTCCTTCGATTCCAGAGTGCGAGGGTAGCCAGAACAGTTTTATATAAGTATTATGAGGATTTTTGTTGTAAAATTCAATGTATTTCGGTTTAATATTAAAAATATGATTTTATTTTAAAAGATTTTTTTTCGTAGATGAATTTTTCGGTATTGACAGTTATGTTGATTGGAAAGTTGTCTGATCCCCAGGTCTCATCATTAACTTCCACATTTATTTTGTCTGACATGTGAGTCGAAGAAAAAATTAGGTCTAAGTTGGATTTATAATTTCTGTAAGGATCGAGATACCTGAATGAATTGTTATTATGCAAAAATAAGTTAATCGATTCTATCGAGTTTTCCAAGTTCTCGCCATTTTTGTCAATGTGAAGGCAATTCCAAGCGACATTATGTGCGTTAAAATCGCCCATAAAAGTGCAATTTTGACTGTTGTTAGTGTTTTGAAAAATAGTGTCCCACTGCAGTAGGGAGAGTCTGAGACCTGAGGAACGATAACATGAAAATAAGTTTACGGTCGGAAAGTTATTAATACGCACACCGTATAGTTCGACCGAGTCGCAAGGACTTTATATGACTTTTATTTCTAAGAAAGCTAAGTTGTTGTGTTGGAGCATAAGGATCCTGCTCCTCTTGAATGAGTCCTGTCTTTTCTGTAGATAGAAAATCCCGGGAATCGAAGGCTGTCTATTTCTTTTAAAACGGATTCGATTTCAGAGCGCTGGCTACAAAAACTGCTAGTATTCCAGAAAATGATTTTTAGCATTGTACTCTTTTTGTGTTTGTGGGTCATGATTAGGATGAGATAATTATTGATATTTTAAGACGCTTTGAAATCCTTTTAATACGACTCTTGAGGTTGTTGCCATTGACCTTATCCTGGATATAGGAAATCATGGTATTAGGTCTGTGGTATCGTTGGTGTAAACAGCGGTAATTTCAGCGATATAAGATTACCCCTGCGTGCTAATTAGAAATTCTGTAACTTCGTCTAGTATCAACGGATATTTAGATGGGTTTTCCAAAATATATTTTTTGGCAGGCTCCATTACTGTGTGGAAGTGTTCTTTGGCATTTTCTCCATTTTCTATTTTCTTATCCCTTTTTTTTACGTTTTTTTACTGTAATTTCTTGAGCAAGAACCTCTTGGTTGATCTGAGTATTTATTGAGCTAATTGTTGATTGAGAACGAGATAAGTACCGCTTTGTGCCGGCTGGTGGAGGCATGAGAAGATCCGTGATAGATGGCGAAAAGTCGTGAGTAATTTGAGAGAAGGATTCAATATTTGTGATTAATTGGCTTGAGCCGGCTTCGACGATGAAAGTTTCCATGTCTACCACGGGTTTTTCACTTAGTTGGATATTATTTCTCGTATTATTTACAAACACCTCTGTGCGAGATTGTAGCAGCGATGAGCTTTCGCCGACAGATGTTTCATCAGTCAAAGTTAGAGAGACTAGAACAATGTTTGGCGATATGTCCATCTACTTTACATATAAAGCATTTGAGTACACTTGTACTAGAGTAGATGAAATAGTTAATTTCTTCATAAGTTATTTTAATAAATTCAGGAAGTTTTACTTACCATCAGGGTCAATATACGTTTACCTTCTATTGCTTCCTATATGTTCATAGCCCTCCATAGCTATAGTGGCCTTGAGAGGAGAAATTAGAGTACATCTTTTTATGCCTAGGCTGTCCAGTTTATCTTCAAGAACGAACTGTGGAATTGTTGCTTTGATATTAAAGGTCTAACTATAACTTTGGCTGTATGTATAATTAAGTGATCGTATTTTGTCGTGAATTCTCTTACGAGTTCCTTGCTCGATAAGTATAAACAAACTCATTGTATTACAATTCTCGAATAGTCTAAAATGTTTTTAGGTTGAACATAATACTTCCAACTACTACAGTGTAATCGGTAACATTTGGGCCTTCCAAACCGTGCATAATTAAACCTTGCTCTCTAGTAGGAAACTTATCTAATTATAAAACATTATAAGACATACTTTTATTTTCACTAGGTTGAGATGGAATCATAATTTTATTGGCACTACCACTATTATTTGAACTGAGTAACGGGTAATTTTTTTTATAATAAGGACATTGTAAACACTGAGTGATCGGACAATGTATTATTAACAAGCGGTTAAGTGCTGGATTTTGGGGCAAAAGCCCAGTATTCTGTAGTTGAATTTTAACAATACGTTTTCGAGACTTAGAACGGAGCGAGAAATAAACATGTCTTCACTCTACCAAGGCCCGAGTGGTAATCTTTCCAATATTTAAGATAGAGGATCAAAGATGGATCATTTAAAAAAAAAACGGAAAATTACGTTTTTTTTTTCAAGAAATTTGCTCACAGCGGTAAAAAATGTTAGTAATACATTATCTATGTTTTTATAACTGAAATTTAATACAGCAGTATATAATTCAAATTCTTAATCATTTGATACAACTTGAGATATAAAGTCAAGTATTACGCAATTTCAAGGAAAATTGCGAAGATTATTTGTGAAATATAAAATAATTATTATTATTACACTGTGTAATCTTAATGTACGAAATTTCCACAATAAACGTGAAACATGACAATGTAAAACCCCATAACAGTATGAGCCATAAAACTGATAATAACTTTTTATCTTCGTGTATGTCAACATTAATGATACTGGTACTGCGATTTCTTAATGAACGTCCTCTATCTCTTTTTCTAAACAAATCAAGTATTCCTGCTTCGTTCAATTTTGACGTAATATGATTATATTTTAAATTAAGAGGTCAATCTTTTCTAAACGTATAAATCTGTGGTATAAACATTGCGTTTTGATCAGATATGTGAATAGAATCAGTCTCTCCAATATTTGCTAGCGTAAAATCACATGAGGAAAAACAACATATTCGCTCTCCTTGCAATAGACGATTCAAGCATTCAGTAACATCGTTTATAAGTTCATAACGATCTTGAAGTTCCTTATGCAATAAAAACTGTTTTTGTCCAATTTCACCAAAAAATTTTAAGTTGAATTTTATTAAATCTTCCTGTGTGTCGATACTTGGATGGTATTGTGGAACTGTAAAAAAAACATTCAGAGAACTGTTCAAGTTACAGTTTACTATCCAAAAAGTTAGTAAGTTCATTAAGAGAAAAATTCTTGCAGACAGTTTTCGGTGTGATAGTGGCTGCTGTCCCTAAGAGCATTCGAAGGCATTCTAATACAGATGGAAATACAGGAATTTTTAGAAAACATCTTAGCAACATAGCTGATACCATCATCCGAATCAAAAATAAGAGGAAAATTGTAGAATCTATAAGAAATGAAAATTGGTGTACAAGCAAAATCGGTTCCTTAATAGTCGGTAGACAAAGGCCGCCGCTGCTCTCATATGGGTATGATTGCATGTACCAAAAATCTCGTATGAACATAGCAGATACAAGGTAATCTACTATACCATCCTGTAGATCCTTGAATGTTCCTTGGCCATTGCCATGTTCATCAATGTATTTTAAATTCGCGTATAATTTAAAAGTAGCAATTGCCTTCATGGATGTGACTATTGTATAAAAAGTGCCAAACGCAGGTTCAAAAAATCTGCTCAGATCTATTTTAGTGTCATCGTATGCATTCATACTACCATCCTCAACAAAAGCAGCTTTAATATTGTGGTTATTTAGATTCTTAGTCTTATCAAAAAACCACTTATCACAATTTGAAGGATCTGCAATGTAAAATATGATTACGAAATTAATTCATTTTAAGACACAAGCGTAATCTGTTTATTTATATTTACACTTACTATTTGCATGCAATGAACCATCGATCGCCATTTGAAACAGTGTTGACTTACTTGTACCTGTCATGAAACTTTCGACTTTTTTCCATAAAGTCGGAGCGAAAGGTGCAAATGGATTCAGAGTATAGATGAGCAGTTTATAATTGGAACTAATACATATATATATACTGCGGATAAAATATTAAAATCCCATATTATATTCAAGAACTTTCGAGCCTGGCTGCACCCGTTTTGTACATTTTTATCAATTAATATTATAAAAAGACTGCGTTGTGATCCCACCAAATGGACAATCTTAAATCTTCTAAGAAAAGTATAAGCTGTGAACTATTCGAAACACTGAGAGCGACATATCTTGCACGATATTTTTTCTGACGAATGGTGCTTTCATTAATACTGTGAAATTTATTGTAATTTTCACGATGATAGAGAATAACTTGTTCATTGAATTTATCTATATTGTAAATTGTAAAAGATGGTCGCCATTGATTCAAATAGTAAAACTCAGCATTAGTCCAATCTCCAATAAGTACAACAGTATTAGTTTTTTCAACAATACAATTTAAAAATATTCCCTTTAAAATAATGACATAATTAGTAGTTTTAAGAGGAACATAACTCACATACAAAGTACTGCATAGGTTCACAAAATTCAATTAACTTACCAAAACTTACTTCAGATAGTTTATTATTTTTTTTTATAATATTGTTACTTTTTTCGGGACTTGCACCAATATCTTTCGCTACAAATAATATTAAAGCCCAAATAAATGGACAGTGAGTCAGAAAAATCATGTTAAGAAAATGATTTACTTCCAATGAAGAATTAATTAATATAAATATTAACTGCAGATTTATATAAACTTTTTCACTCTTATCAAATATTTTCCAGTATTTTATTAATTTTAAGTCAAAATTAATAAAACATATGTTTTGTAGGATTCATTATTTATTTGGGTTCAAATTAGACAGATGTAGTATTTTTTCACATTAATGCATGATATCGCGTCTTTAAAATTTGTGTCGTTTTTTATCGTAATTGTTTCAATTGGTAAATCAATAAAATGCTAATTCCATTAAAATATACATAATTCAAATAATATAAGTACGTCACTCAAAATGACGAGTCAGCGGAGCGACTAAGGGGTCTATATATTATTCGGGTTTTATTTTCCAAATCTAGCCTTTTGCTTCGGTTCTGCGTTCGTTCCTGTGCCTTACAAATAGACGACTATGAATTTTATTTTCAAATACAATTACATTTACTTATCGCATTTGCCTTATTCAGTTTGGACCTCCCAATACTGACACTCATTATTCAGATACTATTAATATACTTAATTCCATTAACATGTATATAATTCAAATAATATAAGTACGTCAAAACGACGAGTCAGCGGAGCGACTAAGGGATCCATATTATTCGGGTTTTATTTTCGTTCTCTCTTTATAAATTCGGACTCACGCAAAGAAAATTGCTACGCTTCACGCCGCCTTCTAAGACTAAAAATATAATCCAGTTGTGGATCTGCAATTTCAAACAAAAAGTTACTATACCATCAATGATAGTTGGTGATGCCTTGACGCGTACACAGTCAAATCCAGACTTTTGTTTCGCTTCTGCGTTCGTTTCTGTGGCTACAAAAAGACGTCTATTAATTTTATTTTCACGTACAATTACATTTACTTATAGTATGTGCCTTATTCGGTTTGGACCTCCCAATACTCACACTCATTATACACATACACTTCGCTAATTATTGTGCAACAACTTATATACACGTGCAAACCACACTGTTACAATCTTATACAGAATAAAGTTTACACTTGAAAAAGTTTGTGGATAAATAGGTCAGTAAAATATGGACAAATTATAATAAAGTATAATAGTATCGAGAGTAAAAAGTTATTCAATACTAATTATTGAACAGTTTGAACTAATTAAAACAGATAAATTTTGAATATTTTTTTTTTTAATTTAGTCAATTTTAGTCTCAAGTGAAACTATTTTCCTGAAACCAATTATATTACAATACTGTACATAAAATTTACAACGTAATATTATAATTACTGTACATATAATTACTGTATATACTACTGAACATAATGTAATTACTTTACATAGTACTACAAAACTGCAAGTAAGTTAGAATGCTATATACATAAAATTTACACATAATAATATATAAGTTCCACGCACAGCACTCTACAAATTGAAATTGAAGGCTGCGTCAGTAGTACCTGTGCCGATAAAGGTAAATAAATGGCGAGTGATCGTAGTATTGCTATTAATATTGATCTTTGATTGTTATATAGAGGACACTGTCATATTATGTGATTTGGATCCTGTTCCTCCCATCCACACGTGCAACTACGACTGTTTACAACTGAAATGCGGGCCAAGGAAGCTTTGAGATTATAGTGATTTGATCGAATTCGGTTTATTAGGCTAACAGTTTCTCTGGGTAAATTCTTGTTATTAAACTAGGGTTTAATTTTTATATCAAAGAAAAGTTTTGAATCAAAGGATGGCTCGAACAATAAGTTTGCTGCATCCTTGGCTCGCGAATCGTCTGTATCGTTGCCTTGAATTCCCATATGCGCGGGTAACCAAAATAATTTGATTTTATTTTTATTATTGTTTATTTTATTAAACTCATAACTTTTTCTTCAATATTATATAGGTAAGGATTGGTACGTACATTCTTTTTTAACTTCTAAGAGTTAGTAGGGCACTGAAAGAATCACTGAAAATAATAGAATTTGCATTAGGGAATTTCAAGGTAATTTCCACTGCGTTTAGTAGTGCTATAATTTCTGACGTGAAAATTGAGGCCTGTTTGGGTAAACTATTTTTTATGCATTTGTTTAATTTAGTGCAGACGGTTGCACTTCCTACTGAAGTAGAATGTACGCTTTTGCTTCCATCTGTATAAATGTCAATAGCCTTCTCTCTGTTTATTAGATCATTAACAGCTTTGTTGAGATTACTCCTGTTTTTTAACTTTTGCAAGGTTTCTCCAAAGTTTGCGTTGATCTCAATTTTGCTAGTGAAGATCTCATAATTGTATACATAGGCATTATAATGTTTATCGCTATAAATATATTCGCATTCTTTTAATAAATTTTTAATACAATTAATGAGTCTTTTGCAGTCTGATGGATTTTAGTGGCTTTTTTTATTCGTGTTATGGTTTTGTGAACGAGCAATCCTTCGTTCTAGTAGATTTTGTTTAGATAATCAGCTACATAAGGATTTTGTGCGTTCTTGAATAGTTGTCAGTTTAAATTTAAAAAGAAATACGTTGGTTGAGGTGCTATTGCGATATCCAAAACTTAACCTGATTGCTGAATTCTGGATTTTCTCTAATTTATTAATATTTTCTTTTTGCGTAGGATAATATATAAAGCAAGCATAGTCTATTATCGAACGCACAAAAGTTTTATATGTTGTAAGTAGGGACTAGGCACCTGTTACCCACCATATTTCCCTTAGAAACTTAATTAAATTTAGTGATCTTAGGCATTTTTTCTACACTGCGTTAACCTGCTCTCTAAATGACAGTTTATAATCGAAAGTATTCCAAGGAATTTAACTGAACCACTAAATTTGACTGCAACATTGTTAATTTTAATGTCAGTTTTTTCAGGTTTGACGTTGCGCTTGTTAAAGTTTATGAATGTTGACTTTAGTGGATTAGGTTCTAATCCGAAGTCATAGAGTCGACTGTACACTGTTTTAAGAACTTTTTCTAAGAGTTTTTTACTAGATTTTACTGATGCTCGATTGCACCATAGGGCAGTATATCGTCCGCGAACTGAGAAACAATCACGCTTTTGGGTAATTTATCAGTTATGTCCCTTACGTAAATATTATAGTTACTTTAAAGTGTATAATGAATAATGTTCATTACTTTCCGATAAAATATCGATTTATTGCCAATATCTTAACTCGCCTACGGTATATTAACTGCAGTGTTTCTGCAGAATATTTACGGAGAAAAATGGTCTATTAGTCTTTATTATAATTTTTACGAATGGTGGGTCAGAGTCTTCATTTGAGGTTATTTACTATATTTATCAGAATTATTGTTGTAATCTGTTTAAAAAAATTATTTCAGTTTAGTAAAAATTAGGAATTCAAAGATTCCAGACAATACTATAAGTATATTTTTTATTAATTCACTATAAGAATTTTTAGTAGAAGCAATTTTAAAAATATATATATATATTAATGTTTCATTGATCATTGTGGTATAAGAAACTCGGACAAAATTCTAACCGAAAAAGAACCCGGCATTATAACTTGCTGAAAGCCTTTGATAATTGATGTATTTATCGTCAATGAGTTTTTTATGCAAATTTTATTTATAAAATATGTTAAACAATAGCAGATCAATACACTATAAAAAAGATTAATGAATTAATGTTTTGATGATTTCGCACAGCTTGTGGGCTAAGAGGACAATTCGCGCTCAGTTTCTCACGCGCGGTTACAGGTCCCAGGTTCGCGCCCCCTAAACGAAGGAAAAACTTTTTTCCTATATTTATTAATTGTAACAATTTAATTAAAAGAGGACGTCCACAGATATTGGTAATTGTACCCCTCACGGGGAACCTCAGTTAACTGTATGTTTGTATAGGTTACAAAATAAGAAACATTTACCTAGTAATTATTTATAAATAATGGCAATTTCAAGTGATTAATTTTCAATTAATTATTTAAAATAAAGTTAATATTTACAATCTTGTTAAAATAAGTTAAAAGCTTCTACTAATAAAATAATTCTAAATACTTTATAGTTATCTTGAAAGCCAAGATGTGCTGAAAAGACATGCTATATCTAATCAATCAAATCACCAAGGTTTGCCTCAAATCACCAATCATTATGATATTTAGACAATTATTGAGAGTAATATATCTCAAGATAGTCTTGTCTAAATAATAAAAAATAAATTGTCATTTCAAGAAGTAATATGTCTTCTAAGATATCGTACAATTTAAAATTCAGATTACTTTAAAAGGCGTTACGCCTTGATAAAGTTTCAGATTCATATTTATTCAATATATCCTCCTAAAAACGGTACATTCCTTTAAAAAATTTCCTCCATGAATGAATCCTATCCTAAGATTCAAAATTCTATTTAATTAAACTAAATTTAATTTGAGATATACCTTGCTAAAGTTTGAAAATTAATACGGGAAGTATATCTAAAGATATTGATGTCTGATTGTACTCGGAACTATTCTACTTATCTTATGTATCTATAGATATACTAATTTTCACATGTTAATTTCCAAACCTTAGCAAGGTACATTTCAGTTTCCCTTTGGTCTAGACAGCTAACTTTTTTTTAGAAATGTTTCTTATTTTGTAACCTATACCTCCATACAATTAACTAAGGTTCCCAGTAAGGGTCACAATTACCTATATAAGTGGACATCCTCCTTTCTAATATTCGAAATATATAAAATATATATAACTTATAAATAAATATCTGAAAATATAAGAAATGAAACGAAATAAATTTTTTTTTAAATAATATGAATTTACCTTTGAACTAAAAATTACTATACTGAATAGCAATAATGCGTAAAATTTGAGTCTGCTCTTCACAAATCGTAGAAAGTTTAGTAAAAATTATAAGGTTATCATAAAATTTAGAAGACAATTTTTCTTCGTTTTGTTGAAATCGAATTTAATAAAAAATTTTGAAGCAATATTTTCTCATTCTTTCTTTAACAATTAAATTCTATATAAAAGTACAACTATCCATTAACTAATTTGGATTGAAAAAGTAAATTCGTAGCTGCATGCAAATACTAAAATGTCAAACTACACAGTATGCACATCGTCCCGCGAACCTATCAGTTTTTAATAGCATCAAGTAACTTAACAGCTGGAAAATCGTATGAAAAATAACGTCCTACCCACTATACATTTATAAACATAAATAAGCGCGACACTACCTCCTGGCATTCATCTAAAAAAACTCCACAGGAGCTATACCAGAAAAATTGTAGTAATTTTTAAATAGGAACGTTCCACACTCCTCAAGCCAGTAAAATTGTACAGTGGAATCCTCATGGTGGACACACACATACACAGAGTGAAATGGCTTGCGATTCCCATCATTTTCGTCAATCAAAACCTCATTCTATCGTCAAACTTGTCAAAATGGTTGTCTTGTTTTATAGCATTCGTTCTTTATTGAGTAATGTTTGGAATTTTGTTAGACATTGATTGAAACAGTCATCGAGAGACCTAAATTTCAACGTTTATGTAACCGTCTATAGATTGAATAAGGATACAATTAATATTTTAAAAAGTGGTGATCAATAAATTAAATTTATTTAAATTTCTTGTAATTTATATTCTTAATTATTTGATACAATTTTGATACTAAAATACTTTTTATAATCATATATGGTGTAATCTTGCTGTGCAAATTTTCCACAATAAACGTGAAGCATGACAATATAAAACCCCATAACAGTACAATAAACAATGATGAGCAAGAAGAATCATACTAAGACATTAAATAACTTCAATAAATGAAAAATTAATTAGTGTAAATAATAATTATTGATTAGAGTTAACTTTTTCACTCATGTCAAATATTTTGTACTTGATTAAATTGAAGTCAAATCTAATGAAACGCGTATATTATGTAGGATTCGTAAACTATTTTAATTCAAATTAAACCGAACAATATTTCTCATCATATTACTTATCTACCACTGCATTATTACGCGTAGTCAAAATTTGTGTCGATTTTTACTGAAATTGTTTCAATTAATAAATCAATAAAATGCTGATTCCATACACACATGCATAATTCAAGCAATTAAGTACGTACAATTACTTATGTCGTCCGAAACGAAGAGTCAGCGAAGCGATTAAAGGATCTATATTCGAGTGTAATTCTCGTTCTCTTTTTATAAATTCGGACTAGCACAAAGAAAATTGCTGTGTTTCACGTCGTCTCCAAAGACTGTAAAAGGTTCTCCAATTGTTGATCAATGCTAAACCAAAAAGAGAGACTGGGCGGAAATAGTAAGTATTCGCCAAGAACAAGCGGAGCTGTTCCTACGAGCTGAACAGGATTTATGGAAGATGCTGGAAGCCTGCGACGTGCAGAAGAACGTCGCTAGACCAATAAAGGAGGGTTTAAAGAGCATGAACGACTGGGTCAAGCTCATAAAGAAAAAACATGAAAAGGCGGAACGCCTGGAGAAGGGCTACCAAGAAGGACTAATAAACACGGTGGAGGCTAGAGATGCCAGAAAGATGATTCGCGGCCGTATTCAGGGTCAGCTCCTACGGGATGCTGTCCTGGCTGCGCAGAAGCCGAAGAGGGCAAGGAGCCCAGGAAGCAGCCCGGAAGAGAAGAAAGAAGATGGAGCCCCCCCACCCAAACCCGCAGCTACAGGACGGAGCAGAACGAATACCAGGCCAACGATGATGACAGTGAAGGTGTCCAAAGGACAGACCTATGCCAGCGTCCTCGGCAAGATATGAAAGGAGATCAACCCAGATAGCTGCAACACGAGGGTTCTGGGCGCAATGCAGACAGAGAGGGGCGATGTGCTGCTCCGGCTGGCGAGGAACTCCGACCGAGGGGCCTTCGCGGCCAATTCAGAGAAAGCGGTGGTCGACATCGGCATAGTTAGGGCGGACGGAGGTAAGGTTACCCTGGAATTCAGGGACCTTGACTTCCTAACCGAAGTGGGCGAGGTGGAGCAGGCGCTCGACAGGGCGCTTGGCTCAACAACACGGGAGAGGACGGTCAGGGTGATGGGACCAAACAGAAGAGGACTCAAGTTAGCGACGGCGACGCTGGAGATGGCCGAGGCAGATACGCTCCTCGCGCTCGGTATGATGAGCTACCGAGTACGAAGGCGTGCAAACGTGGTGCGATGTTTTAGGTGCCTTGGGTACGGGCACCTCAGCAGGGAGTGTAAAGGAGCGGACCGGTCTGCCCACTGCTACAAGTGCGGTGAGCCCGGCCACCACAGGGAGGCCTGCAGGAAGGACC
>UELV01179495.1:0-16009 GCA_900490015.1 Megastigmus stigmatizans
TTGTAGCCTCAAACTAATGGAGTATATATGTATCTTAATATTTCAGTTGCGGACAGCACAGCGTGCATGGATGTATCAATTTGGGATGAGCCGGGAAGGCTGCTTGTACCTGGAGATATTGTTAAATTGACTAAGGGTTATGCTTCTATTTGGAGGCAGTGCTTAACAATGTATTCTGGTAAAAATGGAGATGTACAGAAAATTGATGAATTCTGCATGGACTTTAATGAACAGTTAAACATGAGCGAACCAAATCCAACTTTGAGTACACAATTTGCATAAGGATCAGGCAACAATAATGCAGTCAATAATGGCAATGCCAGCAATGCTGGACCTCCTGTAAAATAATCATCGATAAAATAATAAATGCATATTTTTTAAATTTTTATATTGTTTTATATTTTTTTAATATTTTCCAATTACATAGTGCTTTATATTATATTATTATATTTCTTTCTATATTGCATTAACCCCTTTTTCCTGTCCTGTTTTTAAAGCATACGAAAAACAGATGCCTATAGTTGCGTATCAAAACGAAGTAATGAGGGGCGACGCTCATATACAAGCGATAATAGTAATAGCATAACCGAGAAGAGCTTTTCGATATATATGTATATGCAGTCCGTATATAATGCGTCGAATGCGCGCGAAGAATTCTATTCTCGGGAATGCCATATAGCACCGAGATGCTGCGGATAGCTGTGCTATGCTAAATCGCGTTTCGATATACATGATAGCTGGCCGGTCGTTTCTTACGGGAATCAGTAAAACCGGCAGAAACAGACTTCGATAAAACTTGGGAACCCACATTTCCCTTGCTGCTTATCTGCTCTCCTTCTCCCCCTTTCCATAGGTCCTAATTCTATGTTCACTCACAACCAGATATCCTTTTCTTTTTCTCTTTATTACTTTCTCCGAAACTTTAGCCGGGAGAATTTTTACAGTCGATATCCTCTCAAAGACTTTAACAAGGCATGATCATAAGCTTGAAATATATCAGACAGAGGTCAAGTCCTTATTTAAATGTAAAATGTGTATAGCTTTCAATACATTTAATTTTATATATTTAGGATATCGAATGCAAGAAGGTGTAGGTATATCGTTAGTCCTGTAAATAGCTATTGGTAAATACAAAATACGCTATTGTTAATTTTCACACAATCCAAATTAGATTATATTATATAAGAAGCTATCAACAGGGCACAATCCAACTACTTAAATAACTATAGAACACAATTAAATGCTGGAGATTCGCATTCCCAATGCCGCGCACCCTCAATTTCCTTTTCCATCCCTATATTGGCCTCGCTCGGAGCCTCCTTTTTCCACGCGTTCACTATACACCGCAGCTCGGTCGTTATTATGGCGCGAAATAGAATCTGGAAAGTATCCAACGATTTCTCGCAATCCTCTTTCGCTCTTTCGGCTCGCGTTAAAATCTCCGATATCCGTTTTGTCGCCCGAAAAGACTCTCTCTCTCGCTCCCACACACACACACACACATACACCCACACACCGACGCTATTAGTTTTCCTTTTGGTCCCTCGGTCTTTTTCTCCCATCCCGTGTGCCGTCTTTCTCTCTGGCCTATAGGACTGACGAGGCCGCGTCGCTCGATCGGCTTCGAAAAAGGGAGCACGAGAGATTGTAGGTCTAATTGGACGAGTCGTCAGGTGGTTATTAGAGACTTCTCGCTCTCGCTCGGTCGCAGAGTCGCAGTTCGTCCGGCCGTCGCGCGTCGTCGGTTCGTTCATCCGTTCTTTCGTTTCCTCGCGCTTCTATTCCAGTCCAGCTCTACGAAGACCAGCTGGCGGAACGGCCGAGGCGTGTCGTCGCTTTGGGGAATGCGATAAGCGCTATTTCTGCCGCCCGGCGCCTGCCAGTGGAAAATATTTAAAGGACCCTTTCAGTTCCTACTAATTGGTCTGGAATCCACTCGACAAATGGGGAATAATGCCTCGGCTATCGGAGAAATTCAGCGCCGCGGACGCAGGCTCCAATAATTGCTAGCGAAAGATAGGCAGCGCCACTTTATTATACGGGATTGCAAGTTTTATTAGATTATCGAACATGTCAGATTCAATTTTATAGCAGGATCCGTCTTATAAAATGTCAATTGTTATATATAAGGCGCGAAAAACAAGAGTCCGCGGCACGGCAAATATTTTCTTTGATATTTCAGACCTCTGCTGCTTTGGATGAGGGAATGGTGCAGGTACATATATGACGTAACGTTTCCTCTTTAATGTCACAGTTTTATGCGCGAGACGTTAAAATGTATAATTTATATTTCTAAAACACTTGATGGATAAACATAAGAACAGCTTGCGACCGTAAAAGCAAGTACGGGTGTTTCAGTGTTTCAGTGTCCTAATTTACAAGTATGGGCGCCGCGTGGGAATACGTATAGGTATATACAGACTTCTCTGTACAATTAACCAAGGAAACAGCTCAATGTTTGTTTTACAAGTAAACATCATCATTTAGAGGAATAACGTTTAGTTCAAATAAGGAGTTCCTTTCCACTGATTGGATCTCACTAGTTCTCGAACGAACCCATTTATAAACAACACGGTCTATAACTTTTTTTCGTAAGTCACGTATCGTCGAAGCATTGTTTGGCTTCCTCCCGACAGTAAAGTCCATCCTCTAATGAAATTGAAAAATTATTCAACCGGCCATTAGGAGCGCAGATGAGAATATGGCACTTTAAACAGCGT
This sequence comes from Megastigmus stigmatizans, assembly GCA_900490015.1. Lineage (NCBI taxonomy): Eukaryota > Metazoa > Arthropoda > Insecta > Hymenoptera > Megastigmidae > Megastigmus > Megastigmus stigmatizans. Next base: position 2,721 of record UELV01179495.1, read on the forward strand.
TCTTCTCCTTCTTCTAGCAATTACTTGCGAGCTTTACACACGTTCGGTCGACTCCACCTTTTCCACCTCCATCCAGATGTATATATATAGGATATCTCGACGTAGCCAATTCTGGAAATCATCCTCGCGCGCTCGGCACATGCAACGAATCGGATCCTCGCCGTCGGCTAAGCCTTGCGCACCGTCGATTCGTTAGAGCCCAGCAAGAAAGGCTCTCCGGCGCTTTGGCTAATTGCATTTGGCCCCTTTCGCCCGCGACCCACCTCCCCTTTGTCCGACCATCTGAAACCTGCAGCTGTATTCGCACGCCGGGCTGTAAATATACCGCCATCGACATCAGCCAGGAAATTCAGGCTTTCGCGTCGCTTGCGCTGAGCTATCTTCCCTCTGTTTTCCTCTCTCTGTTTCTCTCTGGCTCTCTGACTCTCTCTCTCTTCGCTCTAGCTCTTGGCCGAGTCGCGTCTCTCGTAAGCTGCCCTAACTTCCGAACGCTACTGCCGTTCCAAAGGTGCACGTGACTCCACTTAGCGTCACGTATAACCCATTGCCATCGGAATATAGCGGATTGGCCGGGCCCAAGTATAACGAGGAGCTGTACTCACTGGCGCTTTACCGCGAGACCGAATTTCTATGTAAAAGCTAAAAGAGCCGCGTCTCTACACATGCAGCCGCAGCTTTTGCAATCGCCCTGTAAGACTGCAATCTGCGGCTATAAGCAGAGAGAAAGAGAGAGAGAGAGAGAGAGAGAGAGAGAGAGAGAGAGAAAGAGAGAGAGAGAGAGAGAGAGAGAGAGAGAGAGAGAGAGAGGTCGACAGTGTCAGATACGAGGGAGGAAAGGAGTTTTCGGTTTGCAGTTGGTGTAACCGCGCGCGCGCAGCTCTTATCGTTCTTGTTCGCGCGTATGCCATCTAATGTATATATGCGACAATTATAGAACCTGTTAAAGCTGAACAGCTCTCGTGGTATTATGCGGCGCCCGGAATTTCGCCTATAGCGATAATTGCGCAGATAGTATTAATCCTCCGTGGCTTTATTAATTTCCATTCTGGCACTGATATCCTTCCCCGTGCGAATGAAATCGTTTTACTCGCGTTATTATCAATGCCTTATCTAGAAATGTTAATACTCGATAGTATCAATGTATATATTTGTTCAGATTTGGTTGTGGATAATCGTCAATTTGTGGTTTTTTCTCCTCGTTTCCGAGTATGGTCATAGAGATTTTTGACAATTTTAATCAGATAGTCAGTGTTTGGAATGGCAAACTATACCAATTACAGCTGGTGCAAGTCAAACTTCAGGCCTTTGTTAACCATGTGAGCGTATAACCCCGCAGCGCCGCTACTTTCAACCCTGTATACGAAACAAAGGCTCAACTTTGATGTTGGCGTAGCATCTTTACGCACAAATTATCTTTGTATGCATCACCCACTGCGAATAGCACGCACTGCTGATCGCCGTTACAAACGTTCAAAGCAGATCTTTGATCGAGCGGTTGCCCTTTCGTATGCTGGTCAATAGTTTTTGCGGAGAATATAGAATGCAGGCGTCAAAAACCGCGAGTGACTTTCCCAATCTTCAATTATCGCTCTATGTGTGTGCGTATTCGCGTGTGCATGTGTGTGTATAATAGTAGAACTGATGATGTTCCTTTCACGACGAGTTTTACATAATTGTTTTGCTGTATACTGAAATTTTAGAAGAAGTAAAAAACTTTTAATGATATTCTATTTTGAAACTTAAAAAGAAGCACTGCGAAAATTGTGCAGTAAGCTATTTATAAGGAGAAGGTCAAAGGAAGTGAAAAGAATCGAGAATCTTGGTAAAATCGATCTTTTGCCATTCGGCTAGACTTGGTATGGCTGCAATATCCATTACCATTCCCGAAAATATTTAAACTTTCTTCAACTTTTACCCCCCCCCCCCCCCCCCTCCACGAGATTATTGAAGAGTAAGGGAACCGAAAACTCTGAATAACGAGTAAAAAAGAAAAGTGGAAGTGTAGAAGAGAAGGAGCGAGAGAGATATATGCGAATGAGTAGAAGGGACTAGGCTTGTACAAAAATTAGTGCAGGGGCACGGGGTATAGAGATAGGCGCTAGCCTTGCGGCTACGAGGACTAATTAGTGGAAAGCTTGCACTACTTCGACACTATTCTTCTACTGCCACCTGAATCTGACGCTCACCTCCACTCTTCTGCTCTTTGCATCCCCTCGTGAACTTTTCTTTTCGTTCTTTTGAAAAGAATGCTCTTTTGAAAGAATGTCCTTAGCATTGATCAAAAATGTGTATTTTATATTTCTATAATGCATGAGATATGAAGCGTGAAAGGTCGAGTTTTTCAAATCTAGCGTGTTACTACGCTGTTTACATTAAAATTCAGTGTATTTACAAAAGCACAAATGAAATAGGGAAGAGTAAAAATAGTCGATATTTTCTGTTACAATTATTATTATAAGGATCATTTATATCCAAATACCTTGGAAGAACAAAATCTTTTTTTTTTTAAATTGGTCACCATATTGAGTTTTTATAACTCGCTATTACTATAATACACGAGAACAGCAGGAAAGACAAAAATGATAAATTCCCTTATCAATCTAAAATCAAACGTTACTCTCAACTTTTTACACTGCCATCAAAAATACTTGTTCCAAAAAGAATGATAAACGAATTTGAACCTAAATCCACTTCCTCCACTTCCTTATTCGACCCCACCCAATTTCCTCCCTCCCTCTCCCTCTCTCTCTCTCTCTCTCTCTCTCTCTCTCTCTCTCTCTCTCTCTTACCTTTTCCTTCCTCTGTACTCGCATACGTACATATAGACGTAGAATTTCATTTCGTAGCGGTGCATCAAGAATTCGTGTAAAGCCTTTTGGTCGCGAAGCGCGCGCGAGCAGCGTGTGACACGCCTCGCATCCAAGTTTGAATGGATGCAGGCAGCCGCGTCGATTTAGCCCTGGCCCGATATATAGGGAGACAGAGAGTGAGGCAGAGAGAGGGAGAGAGAGAGAGGTATGGAGGCAGAGACAGACGAGCTACTAAAAGCACCGGAGAGGAGCATCGACCGCCGCATCGCCCGTCCCTATGACCCTCATTAAGTCTACCGATCGTGCGCGCTTCTCTCTCTCTCTCTCTCTCTCTCTCTCTCTCACCCTCGCATTGGCACTGGCATATATGGTGCACTCCCGGTCTCCCTCCCTCTCTCTGTCATTCGCTACCTGTGATAGAATATACGTCAAGTCAATAAAGGCGTATACGAGGAGCTCATGTTGAGCCTTTACCTGAGACACCGCAACCGCATTTCATCTTCTTGATGACATGCCTCCCGAGTCTCTTCGCCCTCCATATACCGTCATTTACTGAATTATGTATTATATGTTGAACCTCACGATTAAACTTAAGAGGTATATAGGAATATAAGTTAACTTGCGGTCGATCTGATGTGGCGCTAACCCTATTTCAAGACGGAAAGAAAATTATACTGTCCGATATATATATATATATATATATATATATATATCTGGAGTAAAAATTTTGTATTCACAAGTAATGCAGTAGCTCTCGCGTTAAATCATTCAGACACGGCACGTCAAAATTGATCTATATCAGCTGAAAGTCAATGGTATATATAGAATGGTGACGAGTCCTCTGCATATCTGCTATATACAAACGAAAAGTCCCTATTTTTTCCCGTCCATTTGCAACGAATGTCGTGCGCGGCAAAGCGTCACGGCAGTCCCCCTCGGCATACTGCATGATATAATTCAACGAGGTGTCAGGTATGTACGCGAAAGCGGAATAAATTTCACCCGCGCGGGGCCAGCTCCTATTATACCTAACCGTATAAACAATATTCCGCGTTTATACAATAAAGACTCGAATTAAATATAATAGACGAACAGAACTAGCGGTCTCTGCAGAACAGGTGAACCGTGAAGAAAAAGCCGCTCTGTAGGAGGAAAAAAAGCTGCATAATTGGGCTAGTACACGCTAGACCGTTTTGCCGCGAATGTAAATATCCCGTGAGCGTAGCGAAAAACTTCGGCATAGCGCGCATAAAACTTTCAATCGAACGGACCAAAAGGGGGGAAAGGAACGAGTTGCGGCAACGGAAAAAACACGCCCATACACAGAGAGAGAGAGAGAGAGAGAGAGAAAGAGAAAAGCGGAGCATTCTCATATTGGCGTGCATGCAGCATGCGCCATTATACGGCATAGCAGTCTGGCGAAAAAAGAGCAATAAAAAGCGCATAAACATCGGCGCAAGCGCGACTCTCCCTCCGCCCACTCTCATCCTTCGCTACCTCAACAATTTCGTAGCTCCGCGTGCACCCCGCGCTGCCAAGCCCATTATACCGTTCCGCTGATTAACGCTCGATGTGTACAGTCGAGCTGCGCCGAGAACCTCCACCCCGGCCCGGAGTGATCGAGAGCCTGCCAGGAGAAGCGAAGGAGCGGGAAAAAGCAACGGTGCAGTCGCCTATACCGATCGAATCGCGCGCGCCTTCCGCGATGATTGGCGAGGGGGGATGCCGACCTGCACGGGTATAGACTGCCTTATAGACCGGCGTAATACAGGCAAGCGCAGGAGGAAAGCGCGCGAATTATCGACTTTGTCGGCATTCGCCATCGGCTCCGCGCCGATATAGACGGAGGCCGAGGGCCATTAAAGTCTTCTACGTCGGCGCTTCATTCGCGCGCGGCATCAGCGCCCAGCGCTTTTATTTGCGGCCCCTGACAATATACATTCACGCGGCCTAATGAGGAAACTGGAAATGACGCGCTGCTACTGCTGTTGCTGCTGTTGCTGGTGCTGCTCGCCGCATTGGAAGCGTTCGCGCGATCACAAACGTTTAACGCTGGATATACGAGCTAACGAAATATCGCGATTCTTGGCCGATTGTTTTTATACGCCATATTGGAACAGAGATGCTTATTAGCTCGATGTTGCAGTATAAACCTGTTGTGTAAAACATTATCTTGTTCCGAAAAAAATTGTTAATTCCAAACAGGAATTTATGAATGTGTCATTGAAATAGGCACTTGAAACCTTGCCAGGTGATAGATAATTCATTGACGTCGTACTGAACCAGTATTTGGAATTTGCATCATTTCAAGTATTAATTAGGTATTACTAATTATTTAGGATCTGTCCGGTAAAACAATCAGGTGGGACTTTGACACCCCCCTTAAGAACGGGACACTTAAAAATATAACAAATAGGAACTAATATATGAATAACGTTGGATACCATATACATAATATATGAGAATAAAAGTTTTGTTCCGTATATTTATTTCTTTTCCTTATATATATAGATATAGATGTAGTAATCAATGATATTTTCTATATTTGTTTCTATTACTTTTCGCGTCTAGAGCTTTACCGACAGACATGGATTGGCAGACAGCTATTAACAAACATATAATAGATCTACATTCACTGTTAATGTTGTTTATTCTTCTCTTTAGGTACGCGGATTTCCTCACTATAATATAGAACAACTCTTCTCTCGTAGCCATATGAGGCTCCACTTATTGGCAGGCATTTTTCATACAATCGGAAGTCTCAAATATTAGCTGGATGTCAGTTAAAATTTAAGTACATAAAGTATCTCGTTTTAAAGGAAGTTTCTAGCTATAGAACATTAAGTAGAATTCACCCATTATTATGAAATATTATTTAATGTCCGGCTAAAAAGCAGTCGAGATTTCTACCCGCGGGAGTTTCGTAAGGATTATACCCTTTCTTTCTGTGCCGCGCGCGTAGTCGGTTTTACCCCCCCTTATAACCCTCTGCAGCGTCGCACCGCGACGATATAACTACCTCCTTATTTAGTCACGTCTGATCGAGCTTCCGTTCCTTTACTTATTCAGTCTCGCCTATCGTCATTACTGTATCTCGGAGCGCCAACCGAGATAGGATTTCTCTCGCGCGCCTTCCCCCTTCTGACCTTCCTTTAAGGCTCCGCTACGCGCTATGCCACGGCTCGATACTCGTCGCTTCGCTGAGCGCAAAGGGGCGACGCGAGGCTCTGCTCTACTCTCGCTCTCTCCCTTTCTCCTCGACAATCGGATTATTTGCCTGAAAATCGAATTCTCGCTGTTGCTGCTGCTTCTTTTTCTATCGCTCTCTCTCTCTCTCTCTCTCTCTCTCTCTCTCTCTCTCTCTCTCTCTCTCTAGCCTTTTTCTCTATGGCTCTCATTCTTTTTGCCTCTACTCCCTCTTCTTACACATCCTCGATGGAGCTGCTGTCGATCTTCGAGGACAGGTTAATGGGTTGATATTCAACCGAGCGGAATGATTGCATATTGCCACGTATTCTCGATATAAATTTCCTGGTATATATATATGACCAACAAATCCTTTTAGTACATTGCATCATTTGTTATTCCAGAATAATTTTCCTCCTAGGAGCTGCGTGATGATTTAAGATATTTCAAATTCAACGTATATGTATATACTATGATGTTTTATGGTAGTAGTTTTGTTGACATAATTAGTATTGAACTGCTGATATACTATCCATCCATCAAGTTGACAAGGTCTAATGGTTATATAGAATGGAATAAAAGGTAGGAATTTTAAGCACTACTTATGTACTTATGAATTCGCACACTTCATTATATCGTTGATAAGAGTATGCGCAAGATTTGAAAATCAAGGGCTCAAGTATAAAATATTAGTTGCAGAATCGCGCATAGAAATACGACTCGTGGCTGCATCACCTTCCGCAAACTTAGTTTGTGCACGCGATGGTGCAGGAATGAAATAAGCCACGCGACAAAAGTTAATAGCGTCGAGGCGTGCTAAGTAAAAAGGGCAATGACAAACGTTCCTTCCGAAGTAAAAAATAATCGGCTGGTTTAGAAGGCGATATCGATAATGCGGTTGCTGTCAAACTCCACGATATACGCGACGTGCAAGCTCGTGCCGCTACAACGGCGTACGCTATACCACTTAATTAATACGAGTAGTGTTGCTCAACCATATAAACCAAAGCTCGTATACACAATAGCGGAGGATCAGTAGGCGACATTAGCCGAGCAGAAGGCCGGCGGTGGTGAAAAATCGCTGGTGGTGGCCTGTCCAGGCCGTGTCGCGTGCGGTATTCCCAGAGCGGTACAAGAGCGACACGGCATGCGAGCCGCATCATCGGGATAGCGAGGCGCGCGCGCGTCTGACCAAAGCCGGCTTGCTCTCCTGTCCCAGAACTGCTCACAGGCACACGACGAGGCTCAATCTGGCACGGCAAATTAGAGCTCGTCGGAACGCTTGTAAGCCACTGCCTAGAGAGAGAGAGAGGGAGCGGCGGCGGTTGCACGCGCACACAGCGAGCCAGTGACGCCTTCGATTGGCTGTCGCTCGAAATTCGACGGAGCAGTTCTCTGCGGGGCTGCCGCTGCTGCTGCTATCTGCAGCTCGCATAGCAGCCACTCTATACCGTATATATATATATATATACGTGCAGTAGAGACAGGCAGAGAGGAAGAGAGACGCGGCTAATTGCTAATTAGCGATGCGCCCGATCGGAAGGACGCGCGTGTCGACGCGCGGCGGCTCTCGAGCTCCTGCAGCAGCGGATCAAACGAGGTGCGCGAGGTTCGATTGATGCCGCGCGCCTCCTGCAGCTCTGCAGACTTTCGTGCTCATAGAGCATTCCATGTAACATTCTATACTTATTGCTTCTATAACAACCTATAGCCCCACTTTATCAGTTATTTTTTTGCAAATACCTTATGGTAATCGCTTTCTGCATCGAGTAATCACTTCAATGTCAAATGATGAAGCTACCTTGTTGGAGGAGGAAATGTTGTCCGTTTTATTTATGTTTTACAAAATTACTAAATTAGGAATTTATTTGCATTTTTCTTCGTGTAATTCAATGCGGATTAGATGGTTCTTGCATCCAAACATCTCTATTGTTGATATTCGGAGTATAGTTAACGCAATGTAGTTCCGATAGAAGTTTCTTCTGATGTCTCATTACTAAATATCCGACCATTGTTTTATATTCAAAATCATTTACCATAAGACCCATTTCTACAGCAGTTAAAGGGTTAAAAAATCTTGTCTTTACGAATCAAACGCCAACTTTCAATTTATTCATCAATTAAATATGAGCTGACGTTATAATAATTTCAAATTTAAAGGAGGTTAATTAATACGAATCAGCTACCTGCATGCGGTGTTGCGGTGACGCAAGCGTCCAAAATGGTATATTTTAAATGAATATAAAAATTATATAGCGATGAATTTTGGATGAAAATACGAATTTCGAAACATATTCCTGGAATCATACGCGAGCATCATCCAGCATATTGTATCCACATTTGCCACGCATTATGTAAATATGTACATTAATTACTCTCATATCTGCTTATTTTCCGCGTAATACCAGTATAATGAATTTATCGATTAAAATTTTGCCCAAAATATTTGTCCCTTACTGTACCCGAAACATCGCATTGAATTCTTTTCAGATAATCCTGCCCACCCCGCAGATTAGTTTATTTACGCGAAACTTTTCACAGCCGCGAGTAAAATGAATAGTATATATACACCCCGCTAGTTTTAAAGCGCAAACAATTTTTCTGATTATGTAGTTTTAAATAAAAATTCATCCGGGTAATCACGCGACATTTTTTTTTTTATGTGCATATCCCGTGAATATTTACGCTTTGAATATTACTTTAAAGTATACATTTACACAGGCGCGCGCGCGCGCATAATACTGACCCCTCCTCCTCCCTTAGGAGCAATAATGCATGCGCACTTTTCCTATACCCAGTCGCCGGCAGCGTCGTAGGTCGGGGCCGCGAACGTTATTATTCGACGCGCCGACAGATACGGTTGCATACGCTGTCAATTGACATTTTGTTCAAACCTATCATCTCGATTTAAGATACCGAATCTATTTTTATACAGTGGAAATTGGACCGTATCAAAGAGATATAGCGCGCGAGAAGACTACATGAATTCGATATAACGCAACGTAAATTTGTTCGTTCAAAAGTACGTGAAAGGGTCCTTAAAGCCTTATGTCCTTAAAGCCTGTAACACGGGTGTCGTATTATGATAAAAGCATCGGATAATTATGCTAAAATATGTTCATGGGCCGAGGAGGAGAATATCGAAGTACTTACTTTTTTTTTAACGAGAAAGGCACTGATTTGATTTTCAAAATAAATATAAATGAACCGGCAAGACTATGGTCATTTCAATATCGCGTATAAACTTTTTATGTAACGGCTCTTTTTTACGCGTTAAAACTGCATAAATGTATGATAAAAAGAGAATTTAATGCGTTATTTTCGCGCGTTTTATTCCCGTAAAATATTCTGCACCTGTATTTTAATTAAATATGAAGGATGTAGTTTAAAAACCGTATTACTTTATGATAATGCACGATTTTTATTGTATAGGTACACATTAACAAATGCCTGTTCTGCAATGGACTTTGGAAAAATTAATTGATGAATTACAGTGATAAGTATGCTAGACTTTATTTTACAAATATTTGATAGGCTATAAAATATATCGATAGAGAATAAAATATTTTCTGTAGGTGATTAATAAAGTATTGTTACCTAGTCATTTCTAAACTATACGTATTTTAATTTTGGTGACATGAAGGATATGCTAAGTTCAACAAAAAAGCTTATATATGTACAAGGAAATTTTTAAATAATATGTAACATGTATATTTTGTAAAAAAGTCCTTTGATAATATTGGATAAAATACCACTGCAACTATCCTGCCATTTTTCCATCCCACATATACTTTTGTCTTTCAATTTCTTGTTCTGAACATGCCTTCGCCTAAGTACTTTTCCGTGCTAAACATTTGCGCAAATGTCCTACATTCCAGCGGTCTGTGAGAATGTATATGGTTTGTGAAACTCTAACTAAAAAAATACCAATTTTCCAACGATTAAAACTAAATTCTAACCTGTCCGTATAATCACAGTATCTTTATGCCGTATTTTGATATTTTCTTACAATTAGGGTTGAAGGAACGGTATAGACAAAGAAATTTGCCGCTACGTTGTAACTATTGACACGAAAGAACTGCTGGACAACATCATTATCCCCTTATTTTACATACCGAATTGAAACGAAATTACATCAGTAAGTAGTCTGATTGCATTGTAAACAAAGAAAGCGTTTACAGGACTAAAAATAATATTGAAATAAAAGTTGTTTTTGGGTAAGCATGATATATCTATATATAATACATTTTTAACAATATTATCCATGGTATTGCATTGATATTCAGGTTTTGAATTGTAGTATGAAATTGAATCACCCCTAAAACGTATAGTATTGCATTTATTTACATGAATATAATTGTTCAACTTTCAACGCATGCATTAAATATAACGATACAATAATATCGAGGCACCAGTACCGCGCATTGATATTACGATCATTACTCGTGTAATATTTACAATATTCAAACCGAATGAAGTATACAAAGTACAGGTATTTTTTCAATCGACTTTTCATATCGCACCGCGAAACGTATACACAAGACCCGCATCGCTAACGTACCAGACCATGAAATTAAACCCTCAATTTCAATCGTACGCACTCCACAGTAACTAGGCAAGTTCATAACGAAGCAGTATAGTGCGTTCTCCCTCTGCACCCCTAGAGCATTTCATTCGATCAAAGCATGCTGGACTAGATTTTGCACCTTAGGAGACGCGATGATCGGAGCCATCTATATATAGGTACGAGACCTGTGCACACATGTAACCCTTCAAACAGTGTAGATAGACTAGTGTGCTGGCATGGGTCACACTCGAGTCGCAGATCAATTTCCGCGCGGGACACGCTGCTGGTCGCGCGAGAAGGTATCGCTCCCCCCGGTCTTGCCTGCACTTTGTCACTCGATCGTCCTACAACCGCTAGAGCTGCAGTGTAGCTCCGTGTGCTTGGCTGTGTACGCAGATGCCTATATCTGCTTTTATGAGCCTCGGTCACCGCCTCGTTAAGGAAGCTCCTTCGCACCGCGTCGCGTATTTATTTTTGGGAGGACTGCGTGGAGCTGCAGATCTGTGCACGAGTTTTCTATACCGACAATAGCAGTCAGCGTGCTTTTTCATTTTAGTCTGAGATTTGCGGCTGCAGTGGTACTTTTTAAAAGTGGAACATCTACTGAAGTATGTTACCATTCCAGGAAAAGGTACAAAAGACAAATTCATCCAATGGATAAGAAAGCATTTTAAAAATCAATTAGACCAATTATTTCTTCTTGTACGTTCTTTTTTTTTTTAAAGAAAAAATAATTTTATCATAGAAACCTTCAAGGATAGACAAAAAGATATTTTTGTAAATAAATCTTTGGCGGTACGTAAAACACTTAAAAACAAATAAAAATACACTGTTATTAATATAGTATTCGCAGAATTTAATTAACCTATTATAAGTGAAATTTATTCCAATGCTAAATCTACTAATTAACATTATTATTATTATAAAATCTGACACGTCTGAAATTAGCTCTGCGTAATATGCATACAAAAAAGCGATACATAAATGATTGTCTCATGATAATTATAGCTTATTTATTCATGTAAATACAACTTAATTATGTTAAACTAAATAAAAATATTAAAATTGTTAATTCTTCTGTACTTTAGTCTAACAGATATTGATTGATGCTAATTAAGAATTCGACGTAAGTCAAACACGAAAAGCTAATGTGATATTTTAAATATTATATACTTTCGTGCACATAGAAATAATAGTTGGCTGAACTTACAAAGTTCTTAGTAAAACAACAAACCAATCTGAACTACAACAAAAGCAGCCATTATGATTAATTAGTTTATCTTACCAACTATTGCGGTGGGGACACAACTGATAGGTTGTTAAAATTTAATTGTTGCAATAACTAAATATAGCAACGCCAATAGTTGCCACGTAAACTAATTAAGCAAATCTTTCTCGTATTCATTTAACGAATAATGTAACTGTGTATAAACAGAACGAGAATACGATATATATAGAACCCAATTAAACTTGGACAGCGAATCGATTATCCTTCACTTTATCGAGTGTATAAAGTAGTGTAAAGTGTTGTCTATCTGTCGGCTATCAAATATCATAATCCATTACTTGATTATTTTTTCGTCGCTTTCAACGGAGGAATAAGATATAGCCGTAGGCTTGAAAAAAGGAGGAAAACACCGCAAAGAAAATGCGAGAGAAAGGGTATAAGACCGCGAAAGAAAAACTCGCTCCAGTGACGCTCAGTCGAGAGAAAGAGCTGCGCACGTAACGATGCTCCTTCCCGCAGTTGTATAGAAGTAAAAGTAGACGGAAAGTTCGCCAGCGTAACGACACCGAAAAACCTCGCCCCCGAATTCTTTTTTGAAGCCTCGAACATTATCGTTATGTGCTCAACGGTATATCCCTGGGTCTGTTCACTTTTATGTTGAGGAAAACAAAACTAAATGATATATAATAATTATAGTAATGAGAATTTTCATGTGCTTGAAAGGCATTCATTAAATGTGATTAATCGTGAAAAATAACATTTTCAAAAAATCTGAAACGGGGTTACTGAATAAATTATAATTGACGGCCGTAAACTGGCTCCCGAATAAACGTTTTCAGCAAAAAAACTTGATTAATCACGTCAATTAACCAAAGTATTTCTCCAAAATTATTGATAGTCTCAATAACACGTCCCCGAACGAGGAATTGGACAATTTTCCAATATCTGCCTCTCGGGGACACCGTTTCGATGTAATCACTCGGATCGCGCGCAGAAGAAGAAGAAGAGTAGAGAGAGCTCGAGAGGAGGAAATTTGTATAATAAAAATATTTGCCGCTCGGAATCTGCAGCGAGGAAAGAAGAGAAGTCTGGAGTCGCGCCGCGAGCTTATATATACACAGACGAGCGAGTAATTGCGCAACTGCGCGTTAATTGAAGTCTACGTCATCCCGTTTATAAGCGATCGGCGCGCGCGCGCCTCGCTTTACTCGCTCTACTCGCTCTCGCGCGAGCCTTTGCAAATCGAAACTTTCATAATTGCTATCATTGAAACGAGGCGCGACGCGACGTAGAGGCGAGGAGAAAAAAGACGCGCGGACCAGCAGTGGACCGAGTACGAAACTTCCCGGGCAATTTCTCAAGCAGCAGCAGCAGCAGCGGACTGTACGAAGCGACGCGCGTGGCCCTCGAAACAAATTGCGCGTATAATTTACGACAGCTGTTAATAAAGCGTACCAGCGGGGTCGCGCTCTCTTTTCTCTCTCTCTCTCTCTCTCTC
>UELV01179497.1:0-18709 GCA_900490015.1 Megastigmus stigmatizans
GGCACATGAGAGTGTATACATATGTATATATGAAATAAAAGAATAAGAAGCAACTACATCATTGTGTTTCCCTGATACAACTCGCGATGCGATGTCTCATTTCAGATCAACGATGCCAAAAGTGGCGAAAATTTCGAGGAAGAAAATCTCCGGGAATCCTGCATGGAATTTTATGAAACTGCAATGACATAATGTTTACATCATTTCTGAGGTCGTAACAGAGCGTTTTTTTCCGAAAATTAATAGCTATCTTTATATATTTTGTTCAATACGAAATTACGGACACTACCGGTAAGGTAGGAATCTTTCCGAGGGTCGCACATCCCCTTAACTGTTTTAAGGTATTAGCTTTTTCAAATATTAATATTAAAAAAAGTACGTTAAACGGATTCAGGAATGTTTACAACTTTTTTCCTGTAAGTACACGGTTAAACATCAAATTAGTTCGCAGGGGCAAAGTAGTTGATTTATTCTCTTAATCTGTTATACTGTGTAGCTGTTATGCCTGCATAAACAAATATTTGTTAGCGAGCTTAACTCGGTTTTTGTATTTTCATAAATAAGGTAAAAGTATCAGTGCCGCTGATAAGTAATACATCTGAGATGTAAAGTAAATTTGAATTAGATAATGCTTTTATTATTCTGAATATTCGATAATAAGGAAGGATTCCATTGCAAAATCGAGTGTCGATATTTTTTAATTCAAAAATTTGAAACCACATTAATGGCAGCAATGACATTTCCAAATATATACAACTCCTTATGGCACTATAAACTCGGCATATAATTTATCACTAATAGAATATTTGCATCGTTAACTCCCATTGCTCTTAATCGATACTTAATATAAAATAAGTATCGAAGGCAAATGAATTTTAATTAATCTAACTATTGGCGTTTCGTGAAATTCCTTCAACAATCGTACATCCAGGCAATTCGAAAATTATTTCCAATAAAATAAATTACTCGATGAGTATTTTTTATGTCCAATGTATAAAATAACTATTTGGCACTGTATACTTATTTACCTTAAAGCGCATTTACCTTACGAGCGAATTCAAACTTTTCACTCTCACTCGCACGACTTAAAAAAATATCAATCGCACATAAAACTACTCGTACTCACGATCCGATCTCGCGCGCGAAAAACCTAAGTGTACATAATACTATCAGAGAGAACAACCGTGTAAAGTTAAACGATCTAAAAAGAAGGGTGACTAAAAGCAGGTTGCGTACGTAGATAAAACTTTGTTAACAGTTGAAGATGCAGAACAAGGGCTATCCTATGTCGACGTAGCCGCGATTGTCCTGATCGTCGCGCGTTTCCACGGACTTCCTCGTCGTCGGCTCAACCTCGACGCTGTACAGAAAATCGTGTTTCTTACTGATGGCGAAGACGCTGTCTATGCTGCCAACGTTCGAGTCAGCGATGTCCTCGCTCGACCTGTAAATCCCCTCGCCCGAATCCTGCGAGCCGAAAATATCCTCGGCTCTCGGCTTCACCGTCAATTTGCCACCGTCCAAGGACTTTCTCGGGGTGAGCAGCTGTCGAACCAGGATCATGAAGGGCATCTCGAAAGCGCAACTGAGACAGAGCGACATCAGCATGGTGAGGCAGAGATTGCCGAAGAAGCTGTGCAGGGCGCTGAAGGTGGTGAGAATACTGGAGGTCCGAGCGCTGCCGATGTTGTACATGAGGATGATGTAGTGCGTAAGGTAGGCACTGTAGGTCAGCTTCGATAACGGCACCCAGGCTCGCCATGACAGGAAGCTGTTTAATGGGCCTGAAAGTAAAGCGTTGGAATAAAGTTTTTTTTTTTTTTTCAATGAATATTTATAACGCACGTTGAGACGCGCTTTCGATGAAAGTTCTGATAATATGTAAACATAAGAGGGAGTAGATTCTTGTGTAAGAATAGCCGTATATAATGTAAGTAAGATAAAAGACCCAGTGAATGGACACTTAAGACTACGTACTAGTGATTAGACACCCACAGTGTCTACTCGCTGAGACCAACCAACGAAAAATGTTGCTGGTCGGATATAAAAATTTTTAAGATTTTAAGGATAGCTCGAAATTTTTTATCATGCTGTTGTATTCTATTGTAAAATTTTACAAGCTAAACAAATAATAAGGTTCTACACGTATAAAGCTTAACAGTTTTGTGTAACTACAGTATAGTGCACTATAAATGTTTATAATCGTGTTAGGATTCTAAGATTGAATTAGGACAAAAATCTTGAATGGTATATACATTTACCAAAAGCTATAAAAAAAATACTGTTTATTAATATCATTGAAAAATGAATATCTTTTTTCAAAAATAAATTCACTATACATATGATTTTTTTTGTATGTATCAATTAACATAAATTTTCTTCCAGGTTTCACAGTTCCTATCGGGTAGTTTTTCATCGACATCGATAAGGAAAATCCGGGCAATATTGGAACGTTCGGACAAAACGTAACAGCGGTATTTTTTGAACATTTTATAACGTACTATTCTTCTAATTTGATGATAATAAAAAGAGAAATTATTTGTGATTTTCAATCGCAACGTATTAACCGTTGTTTTTTTTTATATTTTATAGAATTCACCAGCTGAAACAGGATCTGGGACGCTTATAACCTCTCTTTTTATTTCTTTTTGTTGCATTATAAGGTAAACAAACAATATTATATATTTCATTAAAATAATTTATTCAGCATAATTTTTTATAATTTCTGGCACAAATATGAAATAATGGCTTGTTGGGACACTGTGACAGAGTACAAATAAGTGGAGTAAAAGAGAAGAATATCTATAATCGTATAAATATGTAATACTGTTAAGAAATGTGTATTATTTAGAAGTGTGTATATCGAAGAATGATAGAAGACTTTATTCTATTAGGATGAGCCTGTAAGTTTCTAGATCGGTTAATGCTCGATGACGTAGGATCCTTATTGGTTGTCGTTGTGTAATGTTTTCCTCGACGATTGCTCGACTTCATGGGCATTTATCTGTGCTTCATTGTTTCGCTGGACTAGTTTCTTGTCTAACGAGTTCGTTACTAACAAATCTCTCGGTAAATTCTGCGTTCTTCACGTCTTCTGCACACGCACCGACCAAGCCCGTGGATTTAGTTGTCTCGATTTTATTCACCTCTTTCCCATTACTCACGATACGGTAGGAATTATATGTTTCCAGGACAGAGTCGGCGATTTCACCAATCGAATCGAGCGTTGCATTCTGTTCCGTGAAGTTTTCGAAATATCGTTGAACGAATCTCGGTAAAGTTTCGAGCCACACAGTCTTCAAATCGCTGTCCATTGTGCCGTAGCCCCATCTGTTAATTTTCCGCAGATAATTCAAAAACTCCGAGGGTTTGCGATTCCCTCTCTCCTCTTGCTTCAGGCGATCTCTGAAATTTCTCGCTGCCGGTCCAATTTTGAGTAATTCGTTCTGTAGACGGGAATAGGGTTCGCTCCGAGGTGGATAGATAATCAAGTCTCGCACCTTTAGCGCGTACTCTGGATCCAATGAGTTGCTGGCATACGTGTATTTGGCTTCTTCCGTGGTTATGCCCATTGCGTCGAAGACACGCTCGCACATGCCGAACCAAAGCTCTGGATCCTCCGGAATGTAAGCCGGTAAAACCATTGATTTGCGGTTCACTTCCCTTGGAGCTAGTGTAATATTTTTTCGTAGATCTTTACGCGAAACGCTGCACATGATCGCTTAAGTTCTCATAAGATTTTCGAAACTGTCTTTCCTTCGTATCGCGATTGCTTCAACTCACGATACCACATCAACACTTTGCACTGTCGTTGCACATATACAGTATGCAATGTTCAAATGAAGATTTTTCGTTGTGACAGTACAGTCAAATATATTTGTACACAGTTGACAGTGAAAATTTCGCGTTTAATGTTGTCTCGCGTATAGCTTCGTATAACTGTCTCTTCGGTCAGGCTTGATTTATCGAGTCACCTCGGAAAGGATCAAGAATGGAAGTGATACCTATAAGGATTAATGTTTGTCATGGAAGAATCAGGAAATAAAAAGTGAATGTTTATAAAGCCGGTATTAATCAATACACGTTTTAAATTATTTTTGCTCCTGCATGGTTATATGTTTACGAACAGCGTATTTTGGATTTTGAAATTTAACACGTATCAATATTAATGAACAATGCAACGATTTTTCGAATATTTGCACTTAAAGTTGATGGTCAATAACCCCGCTAAGAAACATTCAGTCATTTCAGAGTTATATTTTCAGGAAACATTTTGAACAGAGATTGTTGTCAGCGTATGTTTCTGCGTTGGGCTCGCGATCTGAGGTGAGGGAGGAGCTTTGTTCAGCTCCTTCGTCATGGCCTCGGCGAGCTCGGCTAATTTATCAGTTGACTTTTCCGGGTCGATTTTCAGTACAGCCTTTAAGGCCGTTTGAATGGGATACGGTAGGCGACTGATCCAGATATTGCGTATATTTATCTCCGGTACGTAGGTACCGATTTTCACCGCCACATCGCACAGATAACTCAGGAACTCCGCAGGTCTGCGATCTCCTATCTCTTCTTCCTCGAGACGATTTATCATCTTTTCCGCTGCTGGTCTAGTTCCAAGCATACGGAGCTTTAGCTCGGTGTAGGGCTGAGTCCGACGTGGACAGAGTATCAAGTCCCGTACTCTCATCGCGTGTTTTGGCTCCAATATCCTGGCGACGTAGCAGAACTTCGACACCTGGTCCGTGATACCCGCTATGTCAAAGTTGCGCTCGATAATCGCGAACCAGAGCTCCGGGTCATCGGCAAAGAAAGCAGGTAAACTCATGGCTGCATTCAAATTTTGATCTTTCGAAGGTAAGATCATGGCCGATTTAACTATACCGAGCTTTACAACGCTGATTATTTTTATTCTTAATTGTCGCGCTGTATTCTCACGTTTTGTACAAATTTGAAACTATATGTATACTTTTGTCGTTGAGAAAGTGTGTAACGAAATTTAAAGTGAAAGGATCGATGTTAACGTTGTATTTAATAATGTTGTCTCGTGTATAGCTTGAGAGTAACTGCCTTTTCAGTCAAGCTTTCCTCGCCAGGACTCCTCGGAAAGGAAAGAAGGAAGAAACAGTGTTTACATAACCGAACTGAGCGGTAATTAAATGTTGTCTATGTAGCTGAATACACGCCGAGGGTTTTTCCAACTACTTACTAAGTCGAAAAGACGATCTAAATGGAAGATAAAAGGTAAAAGAATCTATTTGGGAAGAGTTTTTTGAAACATATATGTTGTGAATGTTTAAAGCCGATATCAACATACATTTTTAATTACTTTTTTCGTATGTTATGAGATAACAATAACAGTATGCTCTCGCGCATATATATAACTGACACAAATAAATATTGATTTCATCGATACGCACAGAAATTGTGTAACGTTATATAAATGAATCTAAATGTTGAATATAAATAAATAATCAATTGGGAAATTTTTATTTGATTAAATCTTTTCAAGAAGATAATTGTTAAAAGACTCGATATTAGGCTATTTGTTATCCGTATCATTGCAATCCATCATTAATAGACAACAAAAACGTCTTATTTACCGTGTAAATCACTTAAATTACCTAATTCAGACACTGACTTACTTTTTACTGGTCCAATTTGACTTTATAGCAACGAGAAAATCAACAATTTAAAGATCACTTAACATCCAAGGTGACTCGTATATTCCCATTTTATCATATCCGATAATATGTGAATAATAATAAATAATAACAAATTTTAAGACACATATCGAAAACAGATTTATATTAGTGGCAATAATGAAATTGTGACTGTATTTAAATTTTGTTAAATAGCCAAACTGTTGACAGAATTAGATTTTATGAAATAAATTTGAGAAAATTTAGATCACTATGATTTTGTGATTTTGCGGATGCGTAGTTTTCTACTTTAGTTTAGAACTGCCTACCTGCATATCCGTTGACGCAGGCAAAAATGATCCAAGAAACGGTCAAACTGAACACGTGTCTATGAAGACCTGCATAAAAGCTAGCCTCTATTTTGCTGTAAGGGTGATCTTTGAAATACATTCCGCGTGGTCCCAAAATCGCAGACATCCCAGCAGTTATGGCTATTAACCAGCCACACAAAACACACACCTGAATAAGAATATTATTATCGTAAATATAAGATACTAACTAAAAAAGCACATTAGAAATAATTCAATTAATTCTCAAAGACTCAAAATCTTTAGATCATACGATCGCAATTTTGCAAACTATAATTCGATTAAAGTTAAAAATGTAAGGGCTTTAAATAACTTCAGTTAATTTTAAAATTTAATGCTTTCAACATACATACATATTATTGTGACTCTCATATATTTTTCAGGGTTAAAGCACGGGTTTTAGACACCTTAGGACCAATATTGTGGACACACTAAATTAATGTATCATTGTAGAAAAAATTGTTCAATTCAATTAAATTAATATTTAACCAGGTAAGTTACTCTTCATTATTGTATACGTAAGTGTAGCTTACCGCAGGTATTCTCATTTTGTAGCCTTTTGTTTTGAACAGAAAATATCCGAAAGCAAGTCCAATGATATACGGTCCGGCTCTTGCGTAAACTCTAGTGTAAATTTGTAAATATACATTCGTCACATCCTGCATACTGTAATATAATTTTGTATCCGATTATTTTTTAGGGCAGTTTATTATATGTACAGTCTACGTTAACTAAATACATAGGATGACTAAATGACCATCGCGTTGGCTCAACTGCATTCGATTCAAATTTGAAACTAAATTTTTTGGATTATTTTTGTTCTCTTGTTGAAAAATGTAAATTTAAATAATAATAAATATACACAGTGTATTTGCATCAGGTTCAAAATCGTCTTGAGAATGTTCCTTAATTCACTTTGCATTCTTCATCGAATAATGTTGAATCTTTGCAGTGATTTCTCAACATCCCATATATATAGGATTTACCAGGTAATACATTTTGCGTTAGTTAATTTACCTTTTGTAGTACAACATCGTCCCGGTCAAATGGTGAAAGTACGTCACGCAAAAGGGCACAAGAATAGAGATCAGAATGCTTATGCTCGTGACGGTCCAGAAATACCTGCTCCTATTGTATTTGAGCATTGGATAAATGAAAATCGGCGACAGCCAAAGCAGTTGCATATCGACCGACAGATACCAACTCTGAGACATGCACTGCAAAACACACGAATATACAGTTCACCCATTGGCATTTGCATTTCGTTTTATATATACATGTCGTGGGATTTTAATTGAGTACAGAACCTACGATATTGGCAATGTTCACGTAATTGTTTACGTAGAGAAGATTCGTCCACCAGTTGGCTCGGCAGTCCAATTTGCTATTGTGCACCCATAGGTTCCATTTGGGTCCGGAGCCCAGCTTCTCGAATAGCGTCGCGTAGAAACCAACTACGATCGCGTAGGCAGGCGTTAATCTGCAATTGTTTGGAAACCAAAAGAATGAGTAAAGTTCCGATTGTGCGCCGTATAGATGTTTTGATATAAGTGATGGTTGAAGAGATTATTCCCACCTGAAGTAGCGATTGAGATACAGATTTAGAACATTGACGGATGGATTCGCCTCCTTGCTGCTCTTGGCTAAGGACGTGTACGCCAACAGAATGCCACTGAGAAGGAAGAAGGTGTCGGTGACGATGTTCCCATTCAAGACTAAAAGCGAACTCCAATTCTCGTGCATCTGTACACACGAACAAAACTAAATAAATCTCTATAATGCACTGGCATAGATCTACGTTAATCGGCAAGATTTTCCGTTCGACAGCCCTATCTAAAATCCGACCTCGGCTCGACATTTTTCCGCGGCGATATTTTAATTTCAAGGAATTCCCAGAGTATATTTCCTACAACATTGCTGATATAATAATAAGCTGGGGGATTTCTCGCGTCAGTTGGCAAGGCAAAGCCGAACGGTTATGCAATACAGAGCACGTATTCTGGCAGATAGCGCGGTATAAGCTTATATATATATGTGTCTTGCACAACCGCGCGGACGCGCGAATCGCGAGAGTTGGGAGCTTTATTTTGGATGCTGTATCGGTCCGCTGCCAACGAGGCGATGATTATAAAAGAAACTACGAGAAACTATGTATACGATACTTGCGCGCGTTTTATCGGACCTCGTGCACATGGGCAAACATCATCGCGGGCCGCGGAACTTAAGGAAAACATCGAAAGCCGCGATGGATATTGCGTTATACAGCCCCCAGAGATGTTTGTAGTTCAATGACGCGCGATTTTATTGTTTTGTATAGTATGCGATTAGCCGTGTTGATGGCACTCGGAGATTGCGATTTTTCGCCTATTGCGCGTGCGTTCGATCGACAATAAAGCGCTTTTACGCGATACATGTCTAATTAATTTCTTTTATACGCTATATCTATGTTATTCGTTGTACGTACCTATATAGATCTACTTTTCTATTGGCAACGCCTTTCACTGATGCGTAAACGTTATCGTCAGTTGCATTATGATTAATTTTTTAAATAAAAATATTTGATCGATCTTGCGCAACAACAAACATAGCGTACAACTGAATTTTAACGTAACTTGAGTTATTCCACGTAGTATATGCTGTAAACTTTTAAGCATTTATGACATGAGGTTTACGATCTAGTGTCTGTATACAGTTAAGAAACTTCGAAATTGCAAATCTCTTTTTACAAGCTTATCCGAGAGCTTGTCAGATAAGCTTGACAAAATTCGAAGAACAATTACCTCAACGCACTAAAAAGACGATTTCCATTTTCGAATTTCAAATGTCGATCGCCTGCCATTGCATTATTCTCTTTGCGAACTTTATTTCTGCACAGTAGCGCGAACAAGGAAAAAAAAAAAAAAAAAACTCCTCTGCTATGCATAGATGTACTTGATTCTTGCACTTAAATAGCGCGCGTGCGTTCCAACAATAACCGATTAAGGCAGTTCCAATCCCCAGTTATATTATACACAATAAGCCACCGAATGAAAAAGCTATAAAGCTTTTGTCCCGCTGCTTTCCGATCCCCGCGTATCCCTCCGCTATATTATTTTTAATCGACTTTGCTCGCTATTACGACGATAGATCGATACGCGAATAAAGCGCTTGGCCGCAACGAACGGCCTTTGCTTCACCGCGTAATATATACGCATAGCGGACGTACATTTTAATGGAATAAAATCGCGTGTAAGAGCCACGACGCGCGGCTCGTCGTCTCTGATATACCACGAAACGTGATGATCAGCTGGTTTGTGTAGCGAGTGCGTACAGTGCGCCCGTCATTGACCCCCTTTTCTGTACACGAGCTCTTTTTGCGAAAAGCAAACATATAAGACTCTCGCGGTCACGTGTCACCGACAAGCTGTCTTACTGTCAGTGTGTATACGGGAAAAAGATGCGCGCAGCGCGAGATTTGTGCGCGGAGCGTATAAAAAGAGAACAAGAGAGCTACGTGTATTGCGCTGTTTAACTTCCTGCACTTTCGTTCTCTTTTTCTTTTGGTATACATCGCGCGCAGACTAGGTTTTGAGACATTTTTACATTATTTTCGGTTTAGATGCGGTGACAGTGTAATAATATATACTTGATCTGATCCTTTAAATGTATATTCATATAGCTATATTCTACTATTTGACTTGGATTTTCATTGTTTCTTGGTATGACGCAAGTTTTTTTCTATAAGCTCAAAATCATTGCCGCGTGCAGCAAATGAAAAGCCAGAATAAGTGAAATTCATAAGTAGTCGAACATTTTTTTTTTAATTTACAGATACAAGTAACTATCGATGATATTAAGAATTTAAAATTGTATGTAACGTGCACATGCAATGGCCCAAGATAATTCGATTGCGTTTCATTCCGATAAGCATCGAACGACTCAGCGCCTACTCAAAACTTTTCGCGCCGTTATTTGCAACTGATTTTCTCTCGCGTCAGGATTAAGAGGCTCTGAATATTAACGAATCGTGTCGCAACAGATGATAATTAACCCAAATCAATCGCACTATCGTTTAACGACCTTTTCTAATCGTTCACGTTGTGGCGAGAAGTTTTTTTCCAAGTGTTCTATATATTCTTTGTCGATACACTTGGAGAATTAAAAATGCATTAGCGTAATCGGTTTTGCTATAATGAATTTATAATGAATGGAAAACAATGAAAATACCTTTGGGATACGGTTGCGATCCATTTTGACACCAACCGCTTCCATATAGAACGTGTGCCCGTAAATGATCCAACAAATACTGAGATAACGGAGTCCATCGAGGCAGCCAATCGTGTCACCGCTCCTTTCGGTGCACAACAATCTCTTACCGTTCGTATAAAGCGAGAAGGACGTTAACAAGTCATATCTGCCACCTGACGAGGAACAATGGACAAAAGAAAGCAGAGCTTTTATTACAAAACAAGGTTCCGTCTGCGAAGGCGCGGTCGTTGCTCTTCTTAAATAAACAAAAAAACAAAAAAAAAAAAGAGGGAAGAAAAAAAATTCGTAATTACAAGTCGATACGTCGAGCGTGTCCTAATGCATCGACGATGCAATTCGATGTATAGAGGTCGCATTGATTATTAATATCAAGAGATATTCTCACTTGGAGCGATGAAAATGCATCGGATCGATTTGATAATCCATCGGTAGTGAGCGCGACGTTATGCGTACCTTTGCGCTTTGACTCCTTGGCTCTACGTCTCGACTGCAGATCGTAAGCGGTACTGCTTACGATTATCGCTAAGAAGGCCAGCAGAATGCCACTGCGCAGTAAGAAAAGAAGCAATTAATTCACTTGTCTCGATCCCAATGAGATCTTGAGTTTGGAAATTCTTATAGAGCCAAGATATACGATATGCGATTTCTTCAAAATTAAAGGGGGGAATTTTAATGTTATAGATATTTTAAGACACATTTTTGTAAACAATTATGTGTAAAAAATCAATAAGTTTAAATTTGCATAAAACAGACCTTTTTTACTTATAAACTTGGCACTTTCAAAGTAAATACAAATAATGTTAAAAGAAATTGAAATACTTACACATAAGACCAATCGGCAGCGTCGAAACTGCCGCGATCAGTGTCAGTCGTGTGACAGGAGTTCGCGCCTACGTTGACGGCAAAATCGAGTCGGCCATCCACCTTGAGAGGATCGAGGGCAAGCTCGAGGGCCTCGGATATCTCGGAATGATTGCAGGACGACGGCACGCACCAAAGCCATTCGTAATCGACCGAATAATCCGGGATCTCGTTTACGTTCTGAAAATCAAATTCGTTATAAAGACGTTGTGTCTAACGCTGCGTGTAGCAGCGGTGCGCTGTTGCGATAATGACAATATAAAGTGTATAACGATGATTTATCGTGTATAATGCGGATGCTCAAGGCGGCTGGCGAGTATGAGAGCGATATATTAATGACGTACGCTTTATTGAATAATAATTGTGCTTTATCATTGGATAGTTGTGGAAAACGTTGCTTTGTTGCCTCTTCCTCCTTTTCGCGCAACGACAGTTTACACGCGGTTAAGGGATCGCGAGATAAATGCTAATGTGCAGAATTACCGCAGCTTTGGCAACTTGAAGAAGCAAATCCTTCATGTCGAGATCGAGTGACGTTCGTGGACCCTTCAGTATCTCGAATTGCACGGTAGCACTGCAGGCTTGAGCCCCGAAATTCTCCCCGGTATTGACTTGCAGACACTCGTCGTAATTTCCCAACTGCTGGATATTTCCCGTTATCAGGCCTGGTGGGATTTTGGCCGATGCATCGTACACTGAAATATACGAGAATTGAGTTTAAAAGCTATCTTGAATTTTAATTCTGCCAGTCATAGATTTGGATAATGCGGAATGTTGAAAAATTTTCTGCTTATATACATACATATCGATAATTTTCCAAATATAGAAATAATTAATTAAAATCCTGCGATCTTTCGATAATGAACGGCTAATTAACCGCAACAAGTCTGTTTGTAAAAGCTTTTGAAAAAACTTCCGAAAAACATCGGTATAAAGTAGTTATCCGCAAGTATATATATCGATTGCGGTTTCGAACTCGACTAACTTATCGTTCTTCCCCGCGATCGAGCAAGACCCTTTCTCTGCATCTTTCCCAAAGACTCTCCTATCTTCAAAATATTATCGCGAAAATATTGTCATTGTGCACTCGTTGACTCGGATCTGAACTAAATATATATTCCATCAAATCAACTGTTAGTTCGCCGCAACGAAGGCCTTGACACGACGATTATGATTATCTTAATTACCTCGTTCACGGTCATTAGTCATAATAATGCAGAGATACTTTAAGATTGCAAATTAAGGAACGCAGAGTGCAAGACAATTATCAGCCGTGCCGTAAATAGTTACGGACGTAAACGATCCGCTGGTCGCTGGCGCGATTACACACATTATATATTATACGCGGCAAATATACCCAGGAAAAAGCGAACAGATGCCGCATAATCGACGCATCGGGAATGACCAAAAGTTCATCGGTCAACCGTTGCACTCGCACTCGTACATACATATAGAGTCGATGGGGAATTCTCACTTGGCTATATAGTCGCGCTGAATCCACGGGTGTAATGAACTCTCTCTGCAGCTTCGGTAATTCTGGCCGATTATTCGTAGAAAGTCGCACCGAGGAGAGATAGATCGAGACGAGTGTATATATATACGAGCGAGATTAGACACGCGATGAACAAGCGAGCGACAGAGAGAGAGAGAGAGAGAGAGAGAGAGAGAGAGCGCGAGGGGAATCGGTGTCGACTTGTGAAATCATCTCCTTTGTTTATCAACACAAGGAAGCGCGTCATTCTAATGCGCCTTTCGCATAGGCGCGCGCAGCATTTATCAGTGGACGTGTGCGTTTTCATAGTAAAATAGGCGTAATACGCGCGCCCTCGCGCTAATCTATCTATTGCATAGTTGCGTGTTTATTGGCGGCGCGTTTGCGTGCGCGGCGGGGAGATCCGTAATTGTGGTGTGCGCGATGTCGAGATTTTCGACGTTATCTCCACTTATGGAGAATATTATGAACGACGCGCTTGCCACAGGGTAAATGCCACATTGTAACGGAGAAAGATGGATTTGCATGCGTATTGCACTTTGTTGACGCGGCGTATAAAGCCACTGTGATGTGCATGGATTTTATCGCTATGATGCGCATTCGTTATATGCGATGTCTCAAATTGAGACGAGGGCTTCGAACCGAAGCAACTTGAAAATGTCACGGATTATTTTAACGGAAATTTTTTTGTCTTTAACGAAGAACACGTGCACTACTATGTTATGGGGCAAATTCATTTCTTCGAGATCCATTAAAGCATCACGTGCACATTCAAAAATAGCACAATAAAATATATAAACTCTGAACGAAATGTATACAGGGAAATATATAGAGGAAATTCCCTAGTGCGCAAGCTGGAGAAATACTAGCAATAATTCAAATTGTTAAACTCTCCTAGTGTCGTCTACTGAGACGTTTATTGTTACTGTCGCAGTCTTAAATTGCAAGTCGACACTCAATAGGAAGCGATTTGTTCGTGTTAAGCGAAATTGTAGCGAGACAATTTTTTACAAAGCTCTAAATTTTAATTGAAATCTACATGAATAGTTGAACGAGAACAAAAAAGAAGAATGTAATAAAGCGTTGAGTAATTTTTTTTTTTAACTAATCGCTTCCATTATCTTATACAAACGATTATCGCACCGTATATAACAAAGTTGTGCTGAAAGAAAAGCTCGACAAACCTAAAGGACGTAACAATAAAGAAGGCCGCGCGCGCGCGCGCGCTCGACTTTCGAGTAATCTGAGCGCGCACGCATAGATTCATTGAAGAGAAACAATGTAAACACGGGAATTATACGGAGATTGTGCAGCAGAGCGCGATCGCGCGCGTCAATAGAGTAGAGAGTGTGTGGAGGGCATTCATTGAGAAAAATGACGCTGGTGGCTGCAGAGCACAGAGAGCGAAGCTTGCGAGGCTGTTTACATCTAGGGGGAATCCCCGCATTCAAAGGACGTGTGTGTATATATGTTGTATAAGTATGGACGCGCAACTCGATCAATGGGATTTTCAGATGCAGCCATCAGCCAGACCCCGCGGGGTATATTATATACTATACCGAAACCACAAGGACGGTCATCGCTCCTTACTGACCCACTTTCCATCTCTCGCGACGATGTGCACAGCTGGAATTGAGAGACGCGCGAGCCTTTTGAAAAGTCAACTGTATAGATTAGGCAACGGCTAAAGATGAGGAAATTTCTTTAATGTCTGCTATATGTACACTAGATTGGTACTTAGATAACGAAAATTTTAATCGCGACGTTAGGTATGATAAGAGCTCTGGGATTTCATAACGATCCTAAATTTACGTGATAAAAAATTTAAATCTTAGTGCCTATACAGATTTTATAAGACTTGTGACTATTTTAGTTCTTAAATTTGACTAATTTTGGAATAACAATCAGAACTTTTGTACTAAGGTTTTGATTAAAATATGTAATCGATGTATAAAATGTAATTTTAAACAATAATATGGGTATAGCAGATATAATTTAATAATAATTTATATAAATATTTATAATAATAGACTACTTATGAATAGAAATCCAAATGCGAACCTATTAAAAACCGTAACTACTTATAGATATTAATAATATGGATAATAATGTGAAAATATTTTGTAAGCTTCAATGAAACATGTTTTTATAAATACGTTAGACTCAATTTTAACCATCATGCATTTTATTTCATTAATCTGATCAACAATTGTTGAAGCGTCAGTTACTGTTCTAGAAAGAGTTTCCTTAAAGACATAAAAATTTAACACTTTTTTTAGGTTAATTAACGTACTATCGTGGCTAAAACGTTAATCGTTTGACAGCTGCGAATCGGTACACTAGATACTGCAGATTTTGACAGCTGAAACTAAAATGACAGCATAGTATAAACAAAGCAGCGATTCGCATTTAAGCAGCTTATAAGTTAGCAAACGTATTCGTAACGATCCGGAATTAATATTCCAAGATAATTTTAATAATTCTAATTGATTAATCCAACGAATTTATTTATTGTTTAATCTCGCGAAAGGCTCGGAGCATTGACGAGTTCAGATGCATTTACGTAATTTCTGTGGCGCATTAACTGTAATGTCTGGAGATACATCGGGAAAAATATTCGCCGCGATAACTACCGATAAGAAAATGCGTTGTGCACTTCGAGATAGTGTACGCACCAAAGTATCGATCAAACGTGAATAACATCTAAATCTTAACAAAAACATGAATTTGAACCTTGATGTCAGGCTAAAAGTTCAGTGTGCCTATATACAGCCGAAATTTGATTGGAACGTTTCAAACTTAACGTTTTTTAAAAAGATATATATATTGTACTTCAATGCTTGATTAGGCTTTGTATGGAATTTCGACAACTGACTGCCGATAAGGATACTGCCTCCCGGTTCTTCACGATGAGCTGCATTTCGAAAACAACATTGGCGATCTGCATGAAACAGACTACGTACTGTCAATCAAAATTAATTAATTTAAGCTTGCATTTAATTGCATAAATAATTGGTTATACCTGCAGAGTATATTCTTATAAGAATTATCTTGATTTAATATATACAAGCATTCACGTTTAATCTGCAGTTTAATGAACTATAAAATAGTCAATTTAGATGCAACAAAGGTATAGGTACAAAGTATAAACATAAAGTACAGGTTACGTATAAAATATTATTATAGTCGGCTTTGAGATTTCACGGTACGATAAGTCGTAGGAAAACAATGCGCCGCAGGATCAAAGGCTAATGCACTCGGACTAATGCCATCAGGAAACTGTTGACCGTCACGGATGCAAGGTCCCGTCGATGATGAGTCCGTGACAACCGACATATTCTACGGTGAGTAACCGCCCTTGACTCTGAGATGCCGAGACACGAGTACACGTATCGCGGAGGTAATCCCCCCACCCGAGAGATTATAACGTCCACACTATTTTCCCATAATCTGCACGCGTTTCCGCGAATCGCTTTACTTAAGATTGTTCAAGTGTCGAGCGTTTATTTGTTCTTATAGATAAAACTTGGCTTTTATTATTTTTTTATGAGCTCTAGTTTTGGAACTATGTTTAGGAGTACGTTGGCCCATTATTGGATATTCAAAAATAACTTTTCCTAACTTAGACATGCGATTCTGCGTTGGAGGCTATATTTTAAACAAGTTTTTAACATTGGTTTTGGAAGGACATACTTATATTATTGAATAAAAGCGGCAAACTTTATTCGCAGTAGAAAAATCCCAGTCTGGTCAGACTACATTACTGTAAAGTAGTGA
Source organism: Megastigmus stigmatizans (assembly GCA_900490015.1). NCBI lineage: Eukaryota > Metazoa > Arthropoda > Insecta > Hymenoptera > Megastigmidae > Megastigmus > Megastigmus stigmatizans. The sequence goes on from UELV01179497.1 coordinate 16,380, forward strand.
AATCGTTATTTTAATTTAAGTCTACGTTTATATCGATCTATTGATTTATTTTAAATGTGTTACACGCGGCTTATTTTATCAATGTTTACTTGACGTAATGAAAAAAAGCACTTTTAAAAAAATTCACGGAAAGAAGATTAAAGTTCATCAATATCTTAATTAAATTAAACGCGATTTTCTTATGCTCTAAAAATAGTTGTACACACTTATATTTTTGATGATAAAAATTAAAATAAACTTTGTTTTAATTTCATTTTGTACAAATAAAGTCAATGGAAATGCTTAACATTGTATGACTATTATTTGTAGCTGAGTGATGTCACCTAATGATGTAGCTTTTTTAATTTATGCTTTGTTTTCACGTTGCAAGCGAAAATTCAAATTAAAAAACTTGCATCAACGAGTTAAGCGTACTAGCGTACGTCTTATCATCATTTATGAACATCCTACTTTAAATATATCTACTGGTTTTTCTTGTTACAAAAAGATCAGAAATAATTTCAACATAATTATAAATAATTATTAAAGTTATTATACATTTAGTTATTACAGTAATTGTTAAAAAAATAAAATAATCGTGCACTGCTCTAAGTTCATTGACCTTTAATGAGCCGCATGATTTCTTCTTATTACATAACTCTTCGGAGTACATTCACATGCCGCTAGTGTCCTTCATAAAACTTTTTCTAAGAGTGCAGGAAACTATCAAATAGAAATAATAATCGATCATACGCGGTCTTTAAATGTAAGAGGCTGCTAAATTAGGCTTCTTACGGTTTATCCCCCGATTAATTTTTCGTAAGCGAAAGCTACAATTTTACTCTTATCAGACTATTAACAAGTTCTCAGAATATAACTCAAATTAGTCTGATTATATTTAAAATTAATATGGAAATACTTGTAGCAAATCTTATACAAGTATATTGAAAAATTTGCTACTCAGAAAGGTATAACAATTGAAAATCGATAGCTTCATCTTTTCTCATGACTCGATTCAAATTTAATCAGTTTTCTTACGTCTATTGCATTGTTTCATCAGTGTGACCCTGCACACTATATATCGGGGATATCAAACGCTATTTCTAAATAAAGTATATATATACTTTATGTCGAAATCTAGAAATACCGATAATGATGCTCGTCTAATATATAGTTTTTAAGTTAAAGATTATTATTCGAATCGAATACTTCTTTGTTCATTTAATAAAGTTACGTACTTTATAATGATTATTAAAAACTATCTTTTGTTTCAAAGCGCTCAAAATTCTCTATTTCACATGACTAGTCACTTTATTATATTTCATAGTTTTCATAGTACTTAAATGTTTTCACTCCTGTTTTATTATTTATTAATATACATTTTGATACGCCCCGTGTAGCAGACCATTTTGACAGAATTTAAAATAAATTCTTAATAATGAAATTGAGATACGTATATTTTATTATCTACTTTTTATAGGTTATTGTATCTTAGTATTTATATAGAAATATCTTCAACTTTTTAACGGTATTAGTATACTTGATAGTATCTAACAAATTTTTTTCATATATTCTCTATTACAAATCTGACAAAAATTCATGATTTTTTCATATGACATATAAAAATCAATTAAAATTATTCTTTTTCTTACTATTATTAGTATTATATTGTATGTAAATTGGATTTAATATTTATCAAATTATTGAAAAAACTGAATAGAATTCTATATTTTTTTTTCAAGAAAAACAGGATTTATTAATATGAGTTTAAAAAAAAGCTTATCCTTTCATATTGATGTCATATTGTTTTATTACTTTGAATAAATAATGTTATAATATGTATGTATTTTCATTTCTTTTATTTACATTTAATTATATTTGCATATAATTGTCGTTGCTTTATATCGTCTTAATTAAATTAAAACCAATAACGATCAGATTATATTTAGTAAAATACAGTAAAACACCAATATACTGACACACAATACAATTAAATCTGATTATTTATAATATTCTAAATATAGAAAAGCATGCTCGATAATCGACAAATCTCTGCATATTAAAATAATCTTGAAGTCAAACTTATAATAGAAAGAAAAAAATTATCCGAACTAAGACTAACAGTTTCTATTATATCGTGGACGAAATCAACGGATAGATTGTTTCGATTATTTAATTCGTCCCTAACGAGACGTCAGATTAAACTCGCACGAAACACAATTTTTCTCAAAATTACCCTACGAATCCGGCGAGCTTTCGTCAACGTTTCCAAAGTTCTCGGTCGGTGTTAAAATTAAAAAAAGAAAACAAGAATCAGTCATCGCGACAATAAGAAGCATGGTAATAAAATG
>UELV01179497.1:22583-74108 GCA_900490015.1 Megastigmus stigmatizans
AATTCTTTTAAAAACCAGCATGCAGTTATATTAAACTTAACTAGCGCGCCACTCGGTCTTAGTGCTTCACACTAAGACCCATGGCTTGTCCCGATAATAGCATTCCAGCGCATCAGCTATCGGGCTTTGCATCGCTATAGTTTGCTATTTTATGGTACTTAATTAATAGATTTTATTAAAAATGATACCATTTTACAATTACTTCATTTTAATTAATTAAATAGTAATGTACAACGATAAAAATAATAGTATAAAGGTAGTTGTCCTCAAAATAGGAAGCTTAACGACGCCATCAATATTTTTGCAGCATTCGTGTAATTTAGTAAATGAGCTTATTAGTTTTCATAATACTTATAGATTATATCTTCGAAATAAGTTTGTCTCTATCGAAATATACCTTGTGAGATATAAATTGCGTTTAAAGCTCTTTGTAGATAAGAATAACACAAAACTTGCATGCGCGTAAAAACATTTAACTATCAATAGGTTTTATCAATTAGAAATAAGATGTACATATACATCACTGTGTTATTCACTTTGTACTTTAGTGTATGTAGGGTTGCCGACATTTAGGGGCTATATATATATATATATAATACATGCGAAAGAGGCAAGCAAAAAAGTTTGTTTAACAATAATCAATACTATTTACGATAGTTTTTCAAACTTTTCGAAAATAAGAACACATTTATTTTACTATAATATTGTCCTTTAATGTAAATTAAATATCAATTTTCAGAGAAATATCGAAAATAAAGGTACCATGTAGTTAAAATACGTTTGACACGACAATACTCTTTCCAACCAGAAGTACTTACCTTTGCCATACAATATAACGAAGACAGAACAATTTAATTAAAAGTTACAAAAGTTTATAACAGCTCAACGTACGTAAAATCCTATGCATTAATCAAATTCTTGAACCATAAGTTCTTTATTTTCATATACATTAACAAAATTTTGATTAGGTACAACCAATGTAGACAGAAAAGATTATTGCTAGATAACATTCAGAAATATATTTCTAGAGACCAGTTTATACTGGAAATCATATTGAAATCAGTTACATAACAAAATGAAGAGAAAAACGGTCAGTATGCTACACTGAAAAAATAAATATTATATCCAAGCATAAATATTTGTTTTAATTCGTCTAAGTAAATATTTGCTACAGTTAAGGAAATACTTACCGAAAATACTTAAATGAAGTAATTTTTTTTTAATTCAAATAGCACTTAATTGCTTTGATCGAATAGAAATAAATGGATTAGTTGAATATAATAATTTATTAGTGTGCAAACACATACCTATAATATTAAGAAAAATACGTAAAAAATGAAAATAAAATAATTATTTGCTGAAAATATTATTGACGATAATCGTAGTCAAAACTCTGCGTCATCAAAAAACATATTGATGTTTTATTAATGCTTCAATGAAAATAAGTTTATCTTCATCCACGTGTTTTCCGCACGAAATACTAAGGCAAACCGAGGGACAAACAAAATTCAAATATAAAATAAGAACTACCTAATCATTATAAAATAATAATTTTTTAATTTTCAATCTTTACAAAAATGGTTTTTGAATTGACGTCGTGTTATGAGTCACGACCATAAATTCCAAACACAGCAATCGAGATAAAATTCTGACGTCTACGATTACATTTTACGTGACAGCGCTAGACATATCAAATACAATTCCTAGAAATTCTTCAATGAACTCAGTCTTTGTGGATTGAAGGTTTACGATTTAGTTTATATTCGTAATCCAAATAGGCTATTTATATACTGTTTATGTTAATGATGTAATGAATATTATCGACTATCACTTCAACGGATTGCTTAAAAATAACTTTGAACATTAATGAAATTTACGCAATTTTTTTCTACACATCAGTTTTAAATAACGAAATAAAAGTATAACTTGGTTCGGAAATATAAAATTTATTAATTTTTTTGCTAAAAAGAAAAACTTTATTTAGATAAAAATTAGTGTTTTTAAGCATCTCGATAATGCTATATAAACTTTTTTATGATTAATTTCTTCTCAAATTTAATGCTATAGCATTTATTTTGATCTAGATACAATTTAATTATTAGTGTACATTAAATTTTCGCATGCCAATAACAGTCTTATATATCGAAAATACTTAAATAAGAACATTGAATAAGATCTTCTGTTTTAAAATGACGTGATTACAGATTTCTTTTTATCAAAGGATTTTATTGATTTGTATAAATTATCTGGGTATTAACTGAAGATATTTTACTTTTCAGGAGTTTAAATTGCGTCTCTTAAAATAGGAAATAACAAAATTACGTATAATGAAAGTAGTTTGAAATTTTTAATTAATTTATCTCATTTTAAAAAAGATCCTGACGAATCCGAGGAGGTTCGTCAGGAATCTAATTCAATAAAACAAAAATAATTCATTTACATCAATACAATTAATTATTATAAAAAACTAGCTATCATTGAATAATTAGTCATATATATATATATATATAAGCTTGCTTATTATAGCTTTGATTTTTATTACCTACTTTATGTCTATTTAACTTCTAATTTTTATAAAATTTTAAGAACAAAATTAAAGTATATTTTTAAATTTCTATAAATTTTTTCAATAAATCATTTCATAAAATATCTATTATTAAAATTATTTATTGTATGTAGTATGTAATAATACAAAAATTGAAAACATGTATATTTAATAGGCATACATATAGTCCTATTGTATTTTGTATGCAAATAGTCTGTGCATAATGCAACATTAGCAGCTATTCCATTAGCCATGTCAAAGCATGATAACTTTTCTTGATGCCTCACCAACAATCAATGCTTCCTCTCTTCATTCAAGGTAATGCTATGTTTTTATAAATACTTTTAAAGTTTAATGTAAATAATTTATTAAAACGAAAAATAAATTGATAGAATAATTATGATGTACAAATGATGATAACTGTTATTTTGAATGTTTTTTTCATCAAACGATAAAGTTTATCTTAACTAATAAAAAAAAAAATCTATTATATCTTGAAAATCTTTTAAAATTATTTCCTAGAAATATTTTATAATATTATCAAAAGATAACATTAAATCTTTTTAAAAATAATTAAAATGGTCTGAAACATGAAAGGTTTTTAATAATTCTTTTTAATAATCCATTTATCTATTGATAAGGAAAGATGTTAATGCTAATAAATATTTTTGAAATGTTTTACAAAATATTTCATGCTATGTGGAAAATATATAAACAATACAATAAGAAGGCATGCAAAGTGTAAAAATATTTATTTTAATAAATTGATAGACATGATCATATACTTTTAAATTCTGTAACTATTCACAATATTAAAAAGTTTCTGATTCAATTGATTTCCATTAAACATTGTAATGAAGTACACTATTAATGGTAATATTATTTTATTATCATAATGTTAGTACAAATAATGTACTGGCAACTGTTTCACAGTACAATTTATTAACTTGGTAAACTCTAGCTGTGTACATAAATTCTTTTTTGTATAAGATAATTCAAAGAATTGAAAATAATATCAATACTACTAGCAACAAACAAGCCGCATACCATAATGTGGGCACATTATTATAAGCTATGATGATGTCCAAATACTTGCAATCAACTTGATGCAGGACAAGGAATGTTAAAAATCTGCCTAGCTATTTATGTCAATAAAATAAAAATTGCTGTAAAAAAAAATTGATTATAATTGACACTATCTTTTTAATAAATTCTTCAAAAATAATAATTACTGCTGCATTATTTAAGTAATGTCTCCAAAATTCATTAGAAATAGAATACAATTGGTATCTAAAACTACCATCCTATCTTTTTCAAAACTTCTTCCACATCTTCAAATACTGCTTTTGGTGACTTTTCACCATTAAAACTATAAACTATACCTAATTTCTTATAGTGTTCAATAATAGGCATAGTATCATTTATATAAGTTACATGCCTTTTCTTGAGAACTTCTTTATTATCATCTGGACGCCCACTTCCTTTAGCACCCCTGTTTAAGCACCGCTGTGTACAAATCTCTTCACTACAATCGAAAAATAGAACTCCATCTACTCTTACTTTCTCAGACATTTCCTGTAAAGCAAAGTTTGAGTTAAAATTAATTATAATACATTTTTGATTGAATTTTTTAGTGCTCTTAAAAAATCTATTTTCTTTACAATACTTTTATACATATATCTAAAAGCAATACAATTATTCTATTAGTCATTTCCCAAAATATCATCGCAATCAAATTTCTTAATTTCTTTGCTGTAGAAATATAGAAATCCTATTCTATTATAAATTCATGATTTTTTTCCACAATTATTTTAAAAAACAAAATTCATCAATTAATTAACATTAAGAATTTAGTTTTCTTTTACTTATTTTAGCTTTTCTACAGTTAAGAAACGCTTGGTTTTCTTATACCTACGATGCTATTAAAAAATATATAATTCTGTTTATAAAACTAATAGTCTTACATGAGTCCATCCTCGAACATTATCTTGATTCCTTGGAAAGCCATCGACCAAAAACTTTTTGTGTGGAGCATCCGAGTTCTTCATAGCTTGATCCAGCAAGCTACAAGTGATCTCCACTGGCACTATCGTACCATTCTTCATGTGGCTCTCAATGAGCTCACCATACTGTGATCCTGGCTTGGCACGTTCCTCGCGCAGCAGATCACCAGCTGACAAATGCACATAACCATATTTGTCGACGATTTTCTGGCAAATCGTGCCTTTGCCAGCGCCTGGCCCACCGAGCACAAACAATACTTGTGGTTTCTTCAGCGTGGACATGACGAACGTACGCAAGCTACTCAGCATAAAAAGACGAGGGATCGGCAACTGTGCCTACGTTGCGCGCACACGTACACACTAACACACACCTGTCTGCGTTCGGCTATATGTATATGTCAACAATGCGACGCCGCGTGGGGATTATCGGACGATGCTGGCACAATACTTTATACAACGATGCGCATTCGCAGCGAAGTGAGAAGTGGAGGCCGACCTTCAGGAATTTAATCTGATTCCCCGAAGCCAAACTTGCTAGCTTACGGGCTCTCCTCATACACACTTTACCTAAACGACACCCTGTGTATAAATGTGAGCGTATCGTCAATTACTCCGCTCCGACCGCTCCGATCCCGGTAACATGACTCCTTTTCACCAGGCCGTTTATCTGGTTTCCAGCTCTCATAAAGCGTTCTCGTTACTGGGATCTGACATGAGCGAAAAATTCGGATACCTATATATGATTTTCAGTTTCTTATGCGTCACCGCATGAATATATATATAGATAACCTCTTATTTTCGGCAAGTAGTGCCATGTGAGAACGTGGTCCGTGACTATACCTAAATGGATCGGAAACTGAACTGAATACTACATTTTGATAACAAATGTAAGTTACACAAACAGTGTTGAATTCGATTGGGTAAGCACTTAAATATTATATACCTATCTCTTTATTAAGTTTAGCAATATCTATATAGAAATAAATTATAGTTGTATTTTAAGAGGGTATTATATACGTAATTTATTAAAGTAATTTTAAAAAGTATCATTATAATATCAAAACATTCTTAGGTATATTCGTATTTCATTACACGTCATTCATTCTTACTTACATTTGTGTAACATACGCCAGTCATATATATATATATAACATGAATGATGACGTAAATTTACACGTGACCAGCCGGCGCATGCTCCCAACAGTGTTATTTTGAAAATGAGGAAAAAGAGAAATAATTGGTTCAGTTTCAGACTTATAGTCTAGTCTGAATCGCGCCGGCGCGTGTAAGCATGGGCGTTGTGCTCATGTGCATTGTGCTATGCCGTGTGGTCGTCGTCGTTTTCAATCCCTATATACTTACATGCAAAAATAGCCTTGGACTACACGTACATACGTAAAATTGATTAAACTTATGTAATAAAAAACATTAGAAATTATTTTAATTGGACAACATGCCTCTCGGATAAAGGACATTGTTTCTTAGTCGTATGTTGTCGAGATTCATTGAACATTCTATCGAAAATATGCTCTTTTTCATTGATTTTATTTATAGGTTAAAGTATTGCATTATTCTAACCCAATATTCCTAGAATATTTGTAAGAATAATGCAATTTTATTCACTTTTATTTATGTACAAGTTTTATTAATTTTAAAGAATTATGATTAAATTTACTAAAGAATTGACAATTGTTACAGATTAACAAATAAATAATGATCGTCATTGGTAGATGTCAACGCTTACCATGTTTAACAAGGATTTTAAATTCTTTAAATCACAATCTTCAATTTTGTAGAAAAGATGACATTTACATTTACAAAAAAATTTATACTTCTGCAACTTATGTTTTTAAAAACGAACGTTTTGGATATGATCACCAAAACTCAAAACATTGGTGCAAAGATATATCCTCAACAAATAATAGAACGAGAAATGATTTATTAGGAAAATGTTACCGAACAAACAGAAATTTAAGTATAGCCGCAAAGATTGTTGAGAAAGCTCCACCCAAAATCCAACCTTACATGAGGCTTATGAGGATAGATAAACCTATTGGTAAATACTATTTATTAAACATTTAACTCTACCTAGAGTAAATTCATTTCGACTACCAAAAGAAGTCCTCGTAAATCGAACACATGTTAACGGTTTTATTTGAAAATTGGTGAACAGGAGTTTTCAAAATCGCTGATTACAAATCAGTTGTAAGTAAAATCAACCACATGTGTCCTATTTACAAGAATGACTTATTGGGGTTCCTACAGAACCCCACTTAGTGCAGCAAGGGTTTATAAAGATATTTAAATATTAATAAACTTTGCTTAATTACAATATTTTGAATTCATCTTTTATACAACTAATTATTATCGGAAACAGGTTCTTGGTTACTATTTTGGCCATGTGGATGGAGCATAGCTATGGCTGCTCCTGCTGGAGCTTTCCCGGATCCCAGCATGTTAGCTCTTTTTGGAGTAGGAGCTTTCATTATGAGAGGTGCTGGCTGTACAATAAATGACATGTGGGATAAAGACATTGATGAAAAGGTATTTAAAACTAAATATTATAATTAAAAAACTTTGCAGATACAAATAGAAAAAAATTAATGATTGTAGTTTCTTTAATGATAATTAATTCATTTAAATAATATTTTACGAAAAAAGAAAAATTTGGAGTGTTTACTCCTTAAAAGATTTACATATTTGATATAATTTTTTTTATAAAACTATAATTGAATAATCTATTACAATATCTATATTCATTTGTAACTCATTTTAACTATTTTGTGATTATGTTTAAATTAGTTTTAATATACTATTTTATAGGTTGATAGAACAAAAAATAGACCTTTAGTAACAGGAGAAGTCACGCAAATGCAAGCTTTAACTTTTCTTGCTGGTCAATTGAGTTTTGGATTGCTTGTTCTTTTACAACTCAATTGGTACAGTATTTTCCTTGGTGCAAGTTCACTAGGTAAGATTCAATTATAATATTCATTAACTCATTACTAGGTTGATTTGTAAAAATTCATTATAACTTTAATTATTTTAAAAATAAAAACTTTTGTAGGTTTAGTAGTAATTTATCCTCTTATGAAAAGAATAACTTATTGGCCACAACTCATTTTGGGAATGACCTTCAATTGGGGAGCACTTTTAGGCTGGTCAGCTATTCAAGGATCTTGTGATTGGTCAGTTTGTTTACCTCTGTATGCAGCTGGTATTTGCTGGACAATTTTGTATGATACAATATATGCTCATCAAGTAAGATTTATTTAGTTTATTTAATAAACTAATCTACTACTATATACTAAATTGCAAAGAAATTATTACATGTATTTTTAAAGTTTCTTCTGTTTAACACTGCATCTATTTAATTATTTTTTTTAAGAAAAATTATGAGTTTTTTTAGAAAAATTATAAAATTTAATAGTTTATAGTATCTATACTGTTTCCAATATAATTTACAAAATAATACATTTTTTAGGATAAAGTTGATGATATTCTGTTAGGTATAAAATCTACAGCACTTAAATTTGGAGATAAAACAAAACTGTACCTTACTGGTTTTGGTACAACTATGATTTTGAATTTACTAATATCGGGATATTTTGCTGACCAAACTGTCCCATACTATGCCGCTGTTGGAGTAGTGGGTACTCATCTATTATACCAGGTAAAGCATACTTTAATATTTTATTCATTATATATTTGTATATATTCATTTGTTATCTTGTTACAGCTCTACACTTTGGATATTAATGATCCATCAAACTGTGCCAAAAAATTCATTTCTAATCACAATGTAGGAATGATTTTATTTGCTGGTATTGTATTAGGAAATTTAGTTAAAGTTGCACTGAACAGTAAATCAATGGAAACAGAAAAATTGAAAAATGTTGAGAGAAGAAAATTGTTACCTGATCTAACGGTTCCTCTATGATAGAAAGTATATTACTTGTAAATAATTAGTTTAAATTGTTTAAAAAAATGACATTATTTTATCTTTGGTTTGTAAAAATATTGATGAGTGCGACAAGATGTGTAATATTGTATATACTTTTTGTAAAGAAATCGTAATAATACCAAAGCACGACCCTTCTTTGCAGTGCAAAGTGTAAAATAAATTAGAATAGGTTATTTAATTAAATATAATTTTATTATTCTACTAATAAATTTTATTTTATTTTTTCAAGTATCAACAATTTCCATATTAGTAATTTCTTGATTACTTGGATCTTCTTTTTTTTCCAAAGTAATAGAATCAATTGTGGTAGATTGAACATTATTCTGAATTTCCTTTGATTCAACAATTTCCATATCTAAACATTCTTTTTGGTGGTTTTCCTTTTCAGTTGTTTGAATCGACTCCACATTTAAAGTTTTACCATTTTGCAGCTCTTCTTTATCAGCAGCTTCTATTTCAACAATCTGCTCTACCTTTTTCTCCGATTTTTCTTCCTCGATGTCCAAGTGACTAATTTTCTCTTTATCCTCTTCCTTTTTCTCCTTACGCTTTTTTATTGCTTCTTCATATTGTTCTTGGTTGAGAAGATTCTCTTTCATCTTCTCATGATGTTTCAGATTTGGCAAAATTAGTGCTATGTATCCACCACGATGTGGTTCTTCTCTCAATAACTCAGGATTTTCTATTAAGTTTAGATTAACTTCAATAAGCTTTCCTATCATACAACATTTAACCATGTAACTGGACCCATCACTACAAGTTAAGCAACAAAGGTTAGAATTCCCCTGTATAGGTTGTGCGCCGTGTTTACCTTTTCCACTCACTTTATTTTTTGATCTGTCTAGCTTCTCGCTAACTTTGTAATTACAGTTTACAATAGTTTTATTTTCTTCAAATATCAAGTGACTTGGTGCTAAGTTAATCATACATACACGATTACTGTGTACCCTTATGCAAATGTCATCACCTGGTTTCAGTACATCAATTGCATAATATGATGTAAAATAACGTTGGGTCGGTGTAAGGAAATCACCTTCAAATTCGAAATCATCTAACATGTCAGAAGAATCCATTTCTAAAGGATATATAAATCCTTCTATAGGAGGTTTAGGTTGAATGGATGATGCAGCTTCATCATCATCATCATCATCATCATCATCATTTTTCTCTACATTCGACAATTTAAGTTTTTTACTAACAGGTTCATTTTGATGGTCAACTTCCAACTTTACTTTGTCATTGTTCATGTTTAATTTTGAATTTTTATCCTCAAAATCAGATTTAACTTCTACTTTTGTATCCATTGTATAAAAATATTTTTACAATAATTAAAATACAAATAGTCATTAACTCACTACTACTCACTACAGCACTACTTAATATTATACATATCAACTTTTCACATCAATCTTGTGTAATTTACACAGATTGAAATTTTTCCTTTCGTTCTTTAGCTTTTTGTAGATTTTTTGTTCTCATATTTTCACGCTAAAATGTAGAAATATAAATAAACATGAGAATAAATATTTATCCAATATAAAAATATTATATGCTTACATTTTGTCTGATGCATTTCTCTAGGTCTTTTGTAAAAGCAGTACATTCTCCTAGAAATCTTTTAAAAGGATTCTATAAAAGAAATATTTACTTTAAAATCAAGTTTTGAAAGAGTAAATTTTAAATATTAAAATTCACCTCAAATTCACAATCTTGAAATTTATAATATACTTCGTTACAAGGTGAATTATGAAGCGCTAATTGTTTATATTTTCGAGGCATGGCCTTTCTCAAAATGTATATTTCACAAACTGAACATGTTCCGCTAGAATTGAACAAGAAAATATAACCTGTAAACTTATTCTTCCGAGGTCCTTATTTTGAATAGAAATAATTTATACATAGGTAATTTGTTTCGTGATAAATGATTGGCTATTGGAGCTTCTGATAGTTTTCTGGACAAGAAGTGCAAAATTCAAATCATCTGTTTCGTAAATTTGTAATGATTATTATTTATTATTGCAAGTAATAATAAGTAAATTCTTTACTTAATGCACTACACTATAAATTACATTCAATTTAGTTTCTTTACAAAATATTGATTAAAAAATGTTTAGTTTTCGATTTTAAACTCGCAGTAGTCACAGTCGCAATAAAGTAAGTACTTACTAATTTCACTTTATTTCTGTTGAAACATTATCAAACAAAAAGCTGTTCCAATTATTATTATATGAATACTTATATGATACTTCTTTAGCATTGTATTTTAAATTATATTATAAAGTACCAATACTAATACTACAATTACCAGAAAATTAATTAAATAATGTTAATTTTTAAAATTATATAAATTCAGCATACCTAGATGGCGCTTGCTTCAACTCAACTTGATTCTACCACTTATATAATAGTTATATATATAGTTATATACTGAGTACAGCTGAGTAGGTAAGGTACTGCACTACCAACAGTATCAACAAACCAGTACTTACTTAACCAGCAGAAAAAGAAAACCTTTCTTACCATAACCAGCGAATATAGGTAGGGTAGACGTCTACTATATTCCTGATCGTTGCCATAAGCCATAACTTTGAGTGTACACGGTTACACTTGAAAATCTGATGGCAAGTAATTAATAGTAATCGTATTTAATATCTCGTAGGAAAATAAAAAAAGGTAAATACAATCTCGAGGTAGTAATAATCAATTTGAGCATTTACCTACTTGTATACAAATCAAAAAGCACTTATCATTTTTATCAATAATATCAAACTAATATTTTATGCTACATAGGTTAAAATGGAACCTCAAGATATTTATTATAATAGAAATGAATATGTGGAAACTGTGAGTATGAATATTTGATGTTTTTTTATAGAAATCAATTAAATAAAAATTGTTTTTACCTAAACGGTTATTTCAGGCATCAGGAAATAAAGTTAGCAGACAAACTGTTTTATGTGGCTCCCAAAACATTGTTCTACATGGCAAAGTAATTGTACAATCTGATGCGATAATTAGAGGAGATCTTGCAAATGTTAAAACTGGACGTTACTGCATTATTGGTAAAAATGTTGTCATTCGACCTCCGTTTAAAAGATTTAGTAGAGGGTAAATATAAATTTTAACACTATTATCAAATCCTAATAGAAGAAATTTTTAATTGTTTTTTAATACTTTAGGATTGCTTTCTTTCCTCTTCAAATGGGAGATCATGTATTTGTAGGAGAACGTGCAATTGTTAGTGCAGCAGTAGTAGGTTCTTATGTCTATATAGGAAAAAATGCAGTTATAGTGAGTATTTTATTTAATTTAATGCATTTTGATGTAACCATATTATATTTTTAAGACATAACATTATAGGGCAGGAGAAGTGTTTTAAAAAGCTGTTGCTACATAGAAGATGGTGCCGTCATTCCACCAGAAACAGTTGTGCCTGCCTTTACTAGATTTGCTGGAAATCCAGCAAAATGTGTTGAAGATTTACCAGAATGCACCTTAGATCTAATGCTTGAGTTTACAAAGAATTATTATCAGCATTTCCTGCCTGCAAAGATACCATGAACATTAACCAGTGGTGGTATTCAGAAATCATTTTGAATATTAATTGTGATTACATGAAACACAGTGATAATGATAACAGACTTGTTCTTAGTTATCATTTTAAATATTGGTGCTTAATAAATTTTTATGGTTATGGCTTTATACATTAAATTAGTTTATATATAACAATAATATTACATAAAAATAATTTTGCGCCAATAATTTAAAAGATCCTTCAAATGAACTTAAAAAGATGATTTAATTTATTAACCCTATTACAAAGTAAAGTTAATAATTACAAATCTATGTTCTAAATTATAAAAATATAAGTTGAATACTTAAATAGAAAATTTTATGCTTGTATAATGAGCTGCCATTGATTATTGTCATTTCAACTACAAATTTTATTATCAATAACTCATCATGGCAGTTGCAGCTAAAGTGTTAATGGAAAATTTTAAAAAAACTTAGGTTTTAGTATAATCTTTTTTATATATCTATACTTTATTTATTTATAAATCTCTTATTAATATTTATAAATTAAACAATAATAGAACCAAAATAAAATAATAAGAAAAGATTTAACCGATTCATAGATATTATTTTAACATAGTATTAACATAATATTAAGCCCAAAAATCATTTAATTCAGCTTTTTCTTTTTTACCATGTACAGCTAGTTTACCATATCATAATTAACTGCAATAAAAAAAATTATTAACTTGTTGAGAAAAGAAAAACAGAAACATAAATAATATTTGGTATGCTATTAAAATATAAAGAAGTTTTGGAATTGATAATATAATATACTTTAAAATATTATGTAGAGAAGCTCTCCTTAATTTTCAGTTCCCTTTGTATCTACCTATACTTATATCATTTTTTACATTGAATCTGTTTTTTATACTGAATTAAATTGAATAATATTTGAAATATTTTAATACTATTATATATATTTTCAATACTATAATTTTTTTTTTAAATCGTAGACTACTTTTCTGATCTTTACTTGTGCTTTGAAAAATGCGTAGCAAAACTTCATTTAAATTCTAAAAAAAGAAAATCAATAAAATGAGTTTGAGCTACTTATAGCCGCATTTATATTTGCATAATTTTAATTTCTATAACATAAACTGAGTATAAGCATATTTTGTTTTTTGCTTCCACCATTATAACAATTTCAAATTTTGTATTTATGAAATACGATGAATGTACGAATATTATTAACTTTTGTAGAATTCAAAATACAATAAGTTTATTTGAAGTATTGCACTAAAAGATGCGATTTTTTTTATGCAGGGCGTTAATGACAGAAATTAAAGAAATCGCGACGAACCGCACGTTGTCACTAAAATGACAAGTGCATGTCAATAAAACCTATTCATCTTTGAATAGATACAAGACTTTATAAACAACTTTATGATATCTACATAGACATTTTAGACATTTGCAAAATTAAAAGTGTTCTAAAGTTAAATAAGAATTCCGTCTACTGTGTATAATATGATATCTAAAGGAACAAAAACTTATAAAATTATTAAAATGCAGACTATCTAAAAATATATTTTTAATTACAAAGCAACTAATCACTCCTTATATAAAGATTTGCATGAACGTTTAAAATATTTTAAATATTATATCAAAACAAAACAGCTCGTAATTACGAAGTTGGTAAGTAGTAAAAAAATTGTTCCGAGTAAATTTTTTTTCAACGAATAGATAATACAGTCTTAACGCGAACAATTGTCTTTTTGTTGTCAACGTCATATAGGAACACTTACGCTTTATCTATTTAGCACAATTCATCATAAAAAATAGTTTAATAGGTCTCCGCATACAAATACTATGAATTAGGATACGCTATATTCAACGCAAAATATCGTTATAACAATGCGAACATTTCATATAACATAGAATCGTGTGCGATTTCCGGGGCACCTTCGCGATTACACACAGGCACATGCACACATATATATATATCATACAAAGTGACCGCCCACAGGGGCAACGGACCGTGAATTTCCGAGGTGTTGACTGAGGCGACATAATAAGCCGGAGGGGAAGAGATTTATACGAAGGAAGTGACGAGGTAAAACAATATTTGATTCAGCCTGGCTAAATCAAATGCGTCATTATTTTATGGCCATCATACTTGCTGCACATGTGAGAAATTACAGTTTTAATTGCCTCTGCAGATCCGCACTCGTCCTTATATTTCTACACTTGTTGCGATGTAAATCTATTGGTGATCTTAAAACACTTTACTTCTGCATATAGCGCTGAGATTTTCCAGTGCTTCGATGTCGATTCACGCTCGATTAGCTTTCAGAATTCCGTTTTTATATCAAGTGTCATTTTTTGGATTCATAAATTTCTCCGGTAGTAATAATGGTAATAATGGCATCGTCATTGTGAGTCCCGTTGACACATCTTCAAGGGCAAATAAATTTTTTTTTTTTTTTCGAACGCCTCTAGACAGAAGAGGATCTTTTATTAGTTCACGATGAATCAGGCACCGTCAATAAAAATGTTCTGTTTTACGTTTTCAGTAAACGTTCGCTCATTACAGATTGTTGATTTAGCTCTGACTTGTGGATTCCAGGTTTTTCCACAGACAATATAATTTGCCATTGTTGAAGATCAACTGTTAAGGAATTCGTAAAAAATTTTTTTTAATTTTAAAATATTATATTTTAATTAGACCTACGATTCGTTTTCATTGAGCTTTTTACAAATTTTTTTCCGTTCTACAATAATTGTTTTAAAATATTTTCTGGGAATCCTAAACTTTTTATCCTAGTTTCATCGTCTGCCAATGTACGCAATTTTGTATGACATCTATTAGATATATAGATCATCTTAATTGAAACATACTTATTTTTTTTACGTAATATTTTATCTCTACTGTACCGATTATATTCTTTTTCCTCACAAACTGAAATTACAAATACGAAAATTGATCGTTAACGATTACGTATATTAAAGTTTAAAATATTCATCCTTGAGTTTTTCCAACCGTTGAGCATAATAAGTAGATTCCATAAGGAATTGAGTTCTTCGATCATACGAATAGTTTCTGATTAAATCACTTAATGAAAGATCTAAAAAAAAATGTTTCAAATAAAAAGACATTTGAAAATCATGCACTATACAGAATATGTAACAATAAGTATGTGTATATATAAGACTTTTCAGAGAATTTGAAAAAGGGTGTTTTTAATATTTACCGTAAAATGTCATGAAGATCTTTTAATTTTTAAAGCAAGTACAGTGAATTGAATTAGTACCGAAAGAAATGAAAAATTTATTATGACGCAACTTTTAAGATAAAAAGTATGTAGTATCAGGAAATTACAAATAAGAAAGATGAGCATCAAATGACTGGGGCTTTTATAAGAATGGTAAAACACAGATTAACGATAAACATAATTATCTCTTAAGTAAATAGCGACGGATGTCTGAAAATACCTGAATTGACGCACGAACCGTGTTAGCTAGAAAACCGTAATAACTCGTAAAATTATATGAACCTGTGAGAGAGAAGTGCTATAAATAAATTGTCGTTAAAGTAACAATTCAAAAACAGGATAAATTCATGCAAAATTGCTAGATCTGGATGTTTTCACACCTTTCAATCAAACGAGTTCTTTTAAATTATACTGTTTTGGTTATACTTAAATATATATTTGCTTAAATCAGCGACCAACAACCGATATTTCTTCTGCATTATTATTATTTTACGGCCACTGCATTGAAAAATTCGAAAAAATTATAAGTACATAACTATATAAGATTAAGTAAATTGCGATAGATAAAAATAATAAAATAGTAACATAATTCATTCTAAATCTATTCAATATAACTCAATATAATATATCTATTCAGTTCATTACTTTAAATTTCTAAGGCAAATTTTTATACAAGAAGGAAAAAAACAAATAAAAACCTAGGCTTTACCTTGGAAATCCATGGGAAAGTTTTGTCATTTTAATTGTGAAATTGAAAAGAAATAAGCAATAAATTATCTACGATATTTTTTCTAGCTTTTTCAAATATGATTCTTGGCAAAACCATGGCTTCTGCTCACAAGCCATGATTTTCCAAGGAATATTTTATCTGTGAATTTCACATAGGAAAATTTCTACGCGGGGAAGGTGGGAAAAAATGTATGTACTTTACCGCAGGAACCATTGCAGCTCAAATTTTGCACAAGTTCACGAATGGATGATAACTCGAAGAAGCGCAATAACGTATTGAACGTTTTACCCATGGCAGTGTGAAAAAATTGATTTCCCGTACATTGTCTGCGCGTTGTCGCACAAATATTTAATACTATTACACATGAATGTATGAATCACTGCATTTCGGTGCGATCCACACTCGTTAACGACTGATAACCGTTACCTTTAACGCAATTCACTTCCTTTCGTTTTTTTCTCCGTTAATCTTTACCTGCACTCGTCATCCCGAGGAAGTATAATTAAAAATTAATTTTTCATCGTTATCTTAATCCAAAATGAACATCTATATCAGCAATCGATAAAGCTTATAATCAAATGTTCGGATGCAACGGAATAGCGCTTTATCATTGAGTTGTACATTCTTTTTTATTTGTAACATCGTGGAATTTCGATACTAATCAACAGCATCTAATTGTGCAATAACAATAAAGTTGTGACTGTGCCGGGGACGTAGCTCGGACTGCTTGCCGATGATTCAGTGTCCAATGAATCGAGAAGACCTGCAAAACATTCAAATATCATTACAAATATTCGCCAAACCGTACAAAGAATTTTAATTCAATCCTTCCGCGAATCGGACTCGATAGAAATTGACGCAAATGAAATAAAAGTATTATCAGTCATATAAGTATTATATATATATGCATGCAGAGGAACAAGCAGAGAGTCACAAATCCTTGTAGACTCATCGCGATCTATCCACTACACCTAATATAATAATCATCAAGCAAATCTATAGAATCACAATAACAAGACCGCGACACGACATAAGCATCTCACTCCCGCGTGCGTGCATTAGAGAAAATAAAAAAAAAAGGGGGGGGGATGGGGGAATGCAAAAGTCGAAACAACAGTGTATCCTGGCCAATTAATCATTGGGATTTATTTATCAACGTCGATAATTAAGCTGTGCACGTATATATCTCTCCGCTAAAAAAAAAGTCCAGAAGTATTTCGCGCGCCGTGTGTTATCAGCAAATGTATATTATATATAGATGGTATGTATATATGGATCAATTGCGCACGTTGTGTGCCTCGGGTTGGTGGGAAATTGTGGGTGCGAGCGGCGCGGCTCTTGTGCCACCAGTCACGAGTGCCATTGTTTATTACGCGTGAGGAGCCGGTGAACAGCACGTGCGAAATCGACACTCACTCTCTCACTCACTCGCTCGATTGACAAATGCCATTATAATCTTATCTCTTTCCTCGCGCGACGACACAGACGACCAAGAAGCGAGCGAGAGGAGAGGCGACGATGGACGCACGCATTCCTGAGGCCTGGTTCAGTCGCGAACAGCAGCAGCAGCCCGTACGCCAACAATAAAGAAAGAGAGAGATGCACAGTGTATATCCCCTAGCTACGTGAAATTATCGCTGCGTCGCGCTGACTTGCATCGTGTCCTGTTACAGAAAAGTCGTGACATTACAAAACATTGCAATAAAGTTAGGGAGAAGGGGAGATGAGACTAGAATAATCCAATTTCTGGCTTTTGAAGATACGTGAACGATGAAAGTATAGCAGTGGGTATATTATAGGGATGGCGAGAGGATATATAAAATGCGATGATGATGAAATAGGATCGATTTTTAAAATAGTATATTTAAAGTGGTATTTAGCCAGGAATATTCAATATTATATAATAATGAATAACAAGCTGTAAATTATACGTTTGCGCAGCGTTTGCAGTTTGACAAAATCTAGGAAAACAGGTTTTGCAGCTGTATATATAAAATTGTCATTTAGAATGTTTCGCGGAAAATGCTATATTGGCGAATTGAAAAAGTATATGGCTTGCGCGCGAACTGTTTATATATTATACTTCAGTGAGCACATGATTCCGAGAGCTTATACATTTATTTTAATCGCCGCACGCGGCTATCTTCGTATATACGTAAAAATAAGTTAAACGAGTAATTGTATATGTCGTTGCGCGTATAGCTATTCCAAGATCTTTAATCACTCCTTCCTATTTTTTTTTTCTTTCCTTTTGCAATCAATTCTTAATCGTTCTCGCGAGATCTTAGCACCTAATCAGAAAATCGCGCTCTTATAATTTTTTTTTTTCTTAATCGCGATCAATAACGTTACTTCTTACGAATGATAATTTATTTCATCTGGGTCATTTGTTATTCATCGGACTTATTTCTCCTGCGTGCACTTGAATATATTGCTGAATATTCTAGACTATCGGAGGAAAACGATCTGGAGTTTCCACTTCTACTTTTATTGGATACTTACTTTCAAATCATTTCGGAGACACGATTCATTTGATATGAAATGGCTTGTACTATTCTTATTATGATTACTTACGCTTTCTTGGGAATCCGTTATCTTCGGTGTAAGATCTTGAAACTTTAAAAAGATAATGTGCTTTGAAAAGTAATTAGAGATGATATCGATGTTAGAGTTAAAGATTTCTACTTTACCACCTATATTTTAATATTCGTCAAGCAGATGACGCAGGACTCGGTCTGATAAGCAATTATATTCGATATCTATTGTTTTATATCGAATTTCGGAAAAAAAATTCTCCGATAGCATTTCGAGAAACTTGCAATAATTGCGTATCTTTATTTCTACAAGTAAATGTTCTCGTTCATAAATTTTTCTTAACGTCCTTCGGCTAGAAATTGTTGATGGATTTATTTGAATATAAACACAAAAAGTCTTTATAAACTGCTACCAGAGAGTTTTTGAAAAACCTATCTTTAATTTTATACATTTTAGTAAATGCCCTTTTATTTAAAGGAGGATTCCAACACAAGTCCCCATTAGAATTTCAAGCAAACCTACAGAACTTATACTAGCATTTAGTGTGTAAAGAGAAAATTAATTTAAAAAAAGATTCAGTTCCTATACTTGTCGAGAAATATTGAAGAAAATACGGAGCAAATTAATTCTATCCCGTATAACAAATTTAAGTAGAAAAAGGCGAGCATATCAAGACGCTGTATGAAATTTAATATTTTTTATGCTTTACGTGCAGATCATTTTGGTTTTGTACATTTCCTCTAAAGACTTCATCTCGTGCCAATCTCCTTTTTCTGAAATAGAATCGTTTTTGGAGCATCTATAACCTGTAATATAATAGAATTCAGATGGGTGAAGAATAATTTTTATGCAGAGGCCAGTTTTTTTTTTTTTTTTTTTCAAATTTCACCTCAAGACACAATGATAACTCAACCAAAGCAATATATAGATCAAAATTAAAAATACTCCATTGAAAATGTTACACACGAGCACATAGAAATTCGATCATCTAGCGATAAAATGAGTATATATTCAAGTATATATAAAGTATATATCATACATACAGTTTAGTAGCGATCAGTTCAGCAAGGAAGAATCCAAGCGCGAGCAATAGTCCGTAGAGAAGGACCGAGAAGGCGCCGTAACATTCGGTGAGGCCGACGCTGAGGAATCGCCTGGCCGAGCCGCAGCTCGGCTTCTTCGTGTACAATCGGCTCAGCTCGCGAGTTCTCAGTCCGCTCTCGGAGAGCCTCAGGGCCCTGCAAAACATCCATAGCCATACGCGTCCAACCAAGTCTGGGTTTTACCCGCGGCTTCTATAGAAAGCTACGCGTGACCTGCACTTTACACATGTGTATTGTATGTGAGCGCACACACACGTGGCAGAGAGAGAGAGAGATGGCGGAATTTGGTGTAAACAAACCGACAACGCGGTTTCTCCGGCTGAGGTTTACTGGGTCAGGGCGACGACCTCTTTCGCGACTCTTTTTTCCTTTATTTTTCTTTTTCATCCTTTCCTTCTTTCCTTTTTCTTATGCATATAGAAATTGAATGTTCGGAGCGATGATTCATCAGCTGTGTAACTTTGTATCGAGTAATTTGTTTCGGGTCGGTGTGTGTACATGTAAGTAATTGGGTGCAAATGCAAGCAGTGATTCAAGATTTTTACCTGTATAATATACATATATCATTAATTCAACTATTCTTGCTGTTCGTTAAACCGTTGAAAAACCCATCATATAGGCCTGATTCGTATCAGCAAGAATAGAGATCCTTTGACCTACGAAATTGCGTCTCCCGATGACCGAGCATTTCGTACTCTACTCAACTAAAATTCTTCCGAAAATACTGTACAATATATCCTCTACTATGATTTTATTTTTACAGCAAAATATTTATCCTATCGATATATCGAACCCTTATAAATGATTCATTCTTTTGCATCGCACCTACAATCATAAGATTCGTTAATAAAAAGGAAAAAAAACGAAGTGCAGAAGTATTCCGCAACGCGACACGCTCGGCGTCATAATAGCTAAATAAATTAGCGCTGAATAAGAATGTGCCGTGAATGCAGGAAAACTAGAGCATCGTACATAAACTTTAATTATTTATAAGCGTTCTCGCACGCACACTGCACCGATTCGTCCTTTTTTTTTCTTTTCCACGTAGAAAAAAAAAGTCTTTCGGCATTGAAAAATCATGATTTCGTTACATATAGGTGCGCGCGCGTCTGACGTATCGTAGCCGGAGCTTGCATCATTTTCAACTTGTACAAATAACAGCAATAACACCGCCACCCCTTCGCTATCCCGAGCATATATATATATACTATACCATTGAATTTGCGAGAGTCAAAATGGCTTTGCGTGCCATATCAGGTGTTTGGAACATATTGTCGCGTGAGAGATAATTTTCTGTATACAAAAGCAGAACGAGACTTGAAATAGGTGCACTGGAGAACAGAGTATAATGTAATCGTGTTCCCAGAGACGACGTTTGAAATGTGTAGTTGTTTGAATATTCTGATATGTACTGTTTAAAAAATGAAAGTACGCGAAAAGGAATTAAAGTAGGTAAAGCAAGACAAATATAAATTCATTCATTAGACTCACCCGACTTTGAGCAGCTCCAAATACGGCGATCTCCTCTGGACGATGAAATGGGGATCGAAGACATTGAGATAATCGATCTCGTGGAAGCCGCACTTCTCGTCCTCCTCGTAAGTCTCCTGTATGATCTTGTAAGCGCAGCCGGGCTCGACGTGAAAGGCAAAGTAGCCCTTTCTAATGTTCTCGATCCCATCCTCGATAGGGAGCCAATTATTCTTTTTCGCGCCGCGAAGCTCTATACGCTCCTCGAATATGGCTCGTCGCACCGGATCCTTGAACGACTCGAAGTAGTAGCGATTGTAGACGTTGTCGTGGGCCGCCAAAGTCAGGGGACTCTCGAGCAGATCCTCGAGGGTGTTGATGGAGGTCGTGGTGGACTGGAGTAGGGCGACTATGTTGGCCGTGTAAGCGGCGTAGAGATTGAGCGCGGCCAGAAGACCCATCAGGACGATTATACGACTGGACACTGTGCGAGACTCGTACCAAAAACCTTGGATTTGTATATTATATTCGTTTAATTGCCGCAGCGGCTCGTGGAAGGGGAATTATATATATATATGGATTAGGAAGGAACTCTGACGTTTTTAGGAAGTGCAACAGCAGCGACTCTGTGCGCGACAAGGATTTGTATTTTTCGTCAGCCTTCGGGTTAAAAAAAAAACTTATGAGCGATTTTATTGATCCTTGAGTGGTTTAGGATAATATAGATAGAAAAAGTCTCGATGGATGCGGTAGATTTGCATAAGCATTGTATACTAACGATTCATTTTGTCGCTTAAATAATTGGCTGATTGCGATTTTAGTTATTATAGATCGTTGTGTAAGACGTCTGTTACATAGCGACTAATTACATTACATTGTTTGTGGATTTCCGACGACATTATTATGTATTACAATGAATACTTTGATACACCGTATACACATTTATTGGGAAAAACGTGCGGTAAATAGAAGTACATTACGGTAAATTCTTCGAGAAAACACGCGCTAATTATAAAAGGAAGAAAAAACAGACTGTGATAAATATCCTGCACATAGAGCGATTGAACGCTCTCGGCCGATTTAGCGTATAAGAAAAGCATTTAAATACTGGTCGAGATCTCCTATAACATTCGTAATACGCGTAATACCTCGGCAACCGAGACATTTACGTAACCGAATCAAAGACCATTTTCATTTTATAAGCTTCATCCATGTATCCGCGCGAGTCTCTATTGTATAGCAGCTATACGATATCCGTTTTTTTTTTGGTCGCGTACATAATTGAAAACCACAAACGTGCTTTTTCAACGTTCGATCTTTGTGGCTTTTCAGGTGAAAAAAAATGAAAGACGAACGAACTTATTTAGTCTCAAGGTCTACCGCGCGTCGTCGTTAAGTTTACGAATTATAAAAGAATTTCTTTTTACGCGGCCGTATAGAGGATATAACAAAGCATCCGAATCTCATAGCGGTTGACACCTCATGGACTAAATAAATTACTTAATTCGAGATCAAGAGCTTATGTACCGATCTAAAAGTCAAATGAGATATCGTTGTTCTAAAGTAGTTTTTCACTTCGAGGATGCAAATATAGCTCAAAATAAATCACAGCTACGGACATACATTGTTGTAATCCGAAAATTCAGCCGCCGCTGCACTCGCCGAAGGTTATACTGCGTCGCAGAGTTTCGCGCGAAAGAGATCGGTGGATCGAAAGGATCGAATGCATGTATATACTGCACCAAACGAGAATAAAACGTTTGATGGTCTTTGTCTGAAGGTATAAGGCGAATTGGTGCACGAGAGACTGGAGGACACGCATGAGCGAGCCCGAAGATTGCCGGTTATAATAGGCTACGATATATAGCTCTCACCCGAATGTCGTTGAACGCGATCGCCTCGATTAATTTGGAAGGTTCGAGAAATAGGGGAGAGAAAGAGTGGAGCAGCAGCGGAGGCGTAGAAAAACGTTTGCGCGGGATCACGAGGCGGCTGTCGGTTTTATGGGGAATGTTGAAATATTTGGGTCTAAGCAGGTGAGACTCGTTGGCTATCGAGTGAACTGTCGGTGTTGGGACGTTTTAGATCGCGGCGTAATGGCACCGATCTCTCTCTCTAATTATTGCTAATTACGTCAAACATTTTTTTCTGGATGAAAATGCTTTGAATATGTGACAAGGATAAGAAAGACTACAGATTGCGTCTAGAATTCAATTTCTGTTCGATTTGTTTATCTTGGATACGTTCGGACAATGTATTATTATCTATCCAATGTTTTAATTTCCATTATTTTTATCTTCACTATATTTACTTGTAAGGAAAACATACTTTAGCAACCTCCGGTACCTCATCTTGTTATTTCAAAATCTGCATTTTGAAACGCTTAATGAGAGCTTTTAAATTTAATTACCATTGTCATTAAATTTCAAAAGCATTTGGAGCCTTTTCCATACAAGTATCAAAGATTGATAATGCTAATCAGTTGTAACCTAATCAACATTTTTATTAAACACACGTACTTCTTTAAGAAAATGTTTTCAAGCATTTCTAAACTAGGTTGCATAAGTTAAAATTACTTTTTCTTTTTACTCAAATCAGAATAAAGAGCATAGTGCATTTTCTAGAAAAATTCAGTGATGCAAGGAAAGATAAAAGTGCAATGATTCACTATCTTTCTACGTTTCCTCCTCGGTTTTGTTTACCAAAGAGCCATCCAAATCAAAGTGTTTCCGCTCCTCCTTGATTATATATACTTTACCTTGTTGGGAAACAGCGCCAACGACGACGAGTAAATCGTCGCTGAGGGTAGGCTGTCGAGGCTCGAGGAGACCCGGCTTATCCTTCAATTGCGTCCACTCGAACCGCATCACCGGATAGAGAAGGACCACCAGGAGAAAGACGAGGGCACAAATGGCGAGCCAGACAGAGTCGCGGAACGGCAGCTTGAAGAGATTCGAGATCGAGGATAGTGGCGGACGACGGAATATGAAGCGCGACCTATTAATCAAATTATAGCTTTTCTGTCATCGTTTCGAGAACTTGAATGTTCATACGAACTTGATGCAATTACTTTCTATAGTTTATAGAAAGTATCGGCTGTTGTACAGAGAGTAACGAGTTGTTATTATGTCTTTGGATGTCTCGAGACAACGGTTTAGGAATAAAGACACGAGGCAACGAACTACTTTTCACTTTTTAGTCCCACTCTACATTTTCTATAGATTCATTGCTTCGAATAATAATTCTATCTTGTACTTTCATAAAATTCTTGTACTCATCATAATTTTTTTTTATATTTCCTTGTATTAAAAGAGAAACATTACATTTACTCTACCGGAAGTATTTTCTTTATACAAAACGTCGAATCCCACATATATATCTAGATAAAGTAGCACTCGAAATCGTAGAAAGCCGACTCTCCAGTGACAGTATGTTTTATCACATCCCCTTACCCTATATACATTTATCCAAGCATCTCTAAATTCAAAAGCACACACACATAGCAAAAAAGGGAAATAGCATTCGGAAAACTACTGTACGAAAGCTATTGCGTAAATCGTCCACAGTCGCAAAGAATACATACATATATACACTCGAAAGTCGACTTTTCTTACTGTGCACAGTGCAGTATAAGTATACATAAATCGGTCTTTTTCACCGGCGCGCGTTCCATAAAATCGTCTCACTCTCACCCGGTCGGCGTTGACAGCGAGATGTACTGTATGACGCCTATACGCTCGAGCAGCAGAAAGGTTCCGGTCCCGCCAAAGTCGATCTCGCCGCGCTGCAACATACCGATCATACCGCCCCAGGAGCCGTTACGACTCATGTAGCCCCAGGTATTTGCTCGCTCGAATGTCACCCTGCAATTTTACAAACAAAGAAAGAAACAGACCAGCGGAGATTCTCTTGGTTTCCTCACTGACTTTCTATTATATTGTAGTGAAAAGCTAGTGTATAGGATGTACGGGGACTTTCTTGAAAAGCGACTTGCAGACTTTGATATTTACAAGTAGGTTGAATTGTTTCGATTCAATTAAGGATATATTGTATTAAGGATATGTGAATCTTTGAATGATTAATTAATTGATATTCGTTCGTGTAGCAGAACTGATAATGGGATATAATTTTAGTTAAAATGTGCACGAGCATTTATGCTCCATAAATACTGAACTGGGAGATCATTTTTATCGACGTGAAAAACAAATATTTCAACATCAATTTTGCTTCTTGAAAATAAAATTGGATAAGAAGTTTTCTTTTTTCTTTATTTTCAAAAGCGAAAACTGATTTATTACCATATACTTATTTTTACAATCAATTGTATATACTAAAAGATAAAGTAATAGTCAAACAGAAATTCCGATTCCATATCGCGCACCGACTCATGCGTAGTTTGAATTTCTGTAATTAACTCGATATGCAAAGGTAATCGATTATTGTCCATTGAAACCTGATTAATTTATTTCAATAATACTTATACTCGACGCCGATAAGCAAAGCTAATGAAGTAGTTCACGTGCTTATTTCAAGCGCGATCGTGTATCGCCGCCTGTAATCGAGAGCTTACAACGTGTGTTTGGGCTAATTCAGGCGCGGAGATAAAGAAATAAATATAATGATTAATCGATGCCGAGCATCGATCATTCCCAATCGCCAGACCGAATTTATAGTATAATGTATTCACGACTCGAACCGCCGGTTAGCAATAAAAACAATAATTAATGATTAACGATAATTAAAATAAACCATTTATTGCTTGCCGCTGCTACCTATATTCAGTTAATAACTGATATATTAATTTTTGTAACAATGAGTCTGCAATTAATTCGAGGCCAATGAGTATATATACGTTATATACACATACATATACCGGTTATAAGCGACAAGGAAAACGCGGCAGTATCGTAAAGTGTTTAGTTGAATGATTGCGCTCGAGTCTACGAAGGTAGCCTCAATAGCAAAATTGACAAAGTGCGCACTATACATGCCTGTTGTTGCAATTAGGAAAAATACTAACGTGGCGTTTAGCATATTCACGAGATGCAGAACCCAAGGGTAGTTGCATTTCGTTATCGAGTCGATGTGCCGCTCGTGATAATCGGTCAGGTGATTGATGGTGTCCGGATTGGTGATCTGCCAACGGTTGAATATAGAATTTATTTATAATATCGAAAGGGATTAAGCTTCAAGAGGGTGTGTGTGTGTGTGCACATCGAAGAGGAAAATATTGATGTTCAGACTTTGAACTTATCGATGAATTTTCGAATATTTTAATTTGTTTTTTTTTTTTCGTTCCTTTATCGCGGAATGACATGGTTCGTTAGCTCAACCGCTGCTATACAGAAATACTGTATTTTTTTTCTCCGAGTCCTTGATCTCGATCTTCTCGGCCGGAACTCTATATTTGCCAAAATAATGCGATGTGTTTTACACCGAAACCTTCGCTTTTACGTACTTTATAAACTAAATCGTTTCGGGTAAACGTACGCCAAAATCGTGTAGTCAATATTTACGTATTACGAGTACTTCCTGAATAAAACATAATGGAAAGAAATAATATTTCCACTCGTATTTTCCACATATTTTTCTCTTCGCCTTGTGCAGTACCAGTAGCGGTAACCAACTCATCCGATCTCTAACCACAACGCAAGATTTGAGCCTGGTACCCGCCAAGTTCCTGCGCCTCCTCGACGTCACATTTCTATCCTTCACCACAAGCTGATTAGCTTCCGAGTTCCAATAGCCTCGCTTCTCGATTTCGTGCAAATTGTTATTCGAGTTGGTTCGATAGATCGACAACAGCTGGTCCGAATTGTTATCCGACCGCAGCCAAATTGCTACTTCGCTGTCTGGATAAAGACCCAGGCTAGAGAACATAGTATCGAATTCGCTCGAGCTGTTGGTTCGTTGCAGTATCAGCCATTTGTACGGTGCTGCGAACATCATTTCGTTGTTAGCCCGTTGAAGGAATTCTTCGGCCTCGGGACAGTCCAAGTCCAAGATGAATAGTTGCCGATGGGCGTCTATGGGTATCTCCCGACCTTTATAGCCAGCTTGCCTGCATGATATTTAAAATTATTTATTTATCAAGACGGAAATTTTTATTTTTCATAAAGATTATATGAAATAACCAAGTTTTATTCTGTACCTTGCTCGTAAAAATTTTATTTTTCGTTCTATGTGAACTTACCCATTGCGCTGTGATTTCCATTGGAAACAAAGAATAATAAGTTTCATCGTAAAAGTCAGCAACTCCAATAAATTTGTATATAACATAAATCTCTAGATTGATATGCAACATAAGTATAATTTCATTACGCATATTAAAATACGGAGTAATAATCGAGAATTTAATTTTTCTAACTTTCCGATACAATGAATTTATGAACATTTTAAACAGCTCCAAAGGCATTTATGGCGTGATTTATGAATATTTAAATTCTTTCACCTCGAAGAAAGTATACAATCAATCGCAAACTAATGCCTAAAATAATTACAGAATAACGTTTAATTTTCAATTTTGAATAACGCACGAATTTACACGGACGATCGTTTGTCAAGACTCGCGAGCAGCGTAACAATGTAAATAATTCACTCGTCTGGCGTTAGCTAGTCACGTTTAAGAGAATCGTGGACAGCCACGTATCTCTGAAAATAATTACCTCAGTCCACGAGTAAACAGAAATTGAAATTGAGACAAGGATAAAGGGAAGACGTTAGGTTAAACTAGGACGTTAGCAGCGATGGCTGTTACCGAGGGCTTCTCGAAATCATAAGCGAGGTGTCACGAATGCCAATCAATTCAGAAGGATTCATTACGTTTTTCGTTTGGGTGTTGCAACAGGTTAAATCTTTGAAATGACAGATTGAGAACCCACTGATTATCTAATAAAGAAGTCATTGCACCTTTCGGAGCCTTATCTGCACGATGATACACTCTGCCAAATTTGATTACATTGTCTTATTATTCATTTTAGGTAACTATTATACGATACGGTGTCACGCGGCAATTATATTGCTCGAGGTGCTATTAAACCAATTTATGATGCAATTTTCAACTTCAAACAGTGACAATAACAACGGCCCCGTCGGACCACAAGTCACAAAGTAAATGAAAATATAAAAAAAGTCCAAAAATAAATCTTTACTCAAAAGCGTACATATCCATCCTTCTCATTGAGAAACTGAGCTATTACTCATCTCCCACCTCAAATTTCAAACATTCCAATCTCTCTGTAATCCTTTTTTTTTTTTTTTTTTTAAAGAGTACAATACATATCGTCTAACCAAGCGAGATCGGCAACTCGATCGGTCTGCCCGATGTGCATCACACTTGTCGATACGAAAGTCCTGGACAGTTGTCGCAATATCTCGAGCCTGGCGTCGACGTCGCGACAGGTGAAGAACGTGACAGCGGCGAAAGCACCGGAGTAAAGAGCCATGGAATCATCACGCGCTCGGCTCAGCATCTCAACCAGCTGTTCGTCCTCGTTCGTACATTTGCCTCGACCGGGCAAGTTCATCGCTAGACACAGTAGAACGAGAAGCAACGACTCCCTCTTGATTACCATGTTTGCTAATTGAAAATACAAACGCTCTGTTGTGGTACAGTTATATGTATATACACTCGTTTATAGAGCGACTAGTTATTTGCTTAGTCTCTTTGTCCATTTCTATTATAAGCGTACGTGTGGTGTCTTTGATGAGATAAGTCTTTTTTTTTTGGTTCCGTATCGTGTGTGCGATAAGTTGTTTGCGACATTGATCAGTGGTGCTCTTGAGAAGATTTTATTGTTGATGACGAGCGTGCAATCAAAATGATTGGCGAAAGTGATTCGTCGTATAAGGTACAAAGAATTCAAAAGCGGCTAAAGAAGTCTCATGAATATATATATATACAATACTTACGACTTGATCTTTTCGAGTGGCTGGGAGAATGATTATATTTTGTCGGTGTCTGCAGTTTCATAAATGGGATCGAAAGGTATATACATAGGCTTGTATAAATAAAATTCGTTTCATCGGAAATCTAACTTTTAACAGGAAAATCAATCAAAATATACGCATACTTACATAAAATCTGCATGAAACTTATTCAGCGAATTCCTTTTTTTTTCCTTTTTTTCTTTCAACCGCGATGATTGAGAAATATCCTTTATTTTTTATTGCTACATTCGGTATGCAGTACACACTTATTGCCTTGGCTCGAGCTGGAGAATAAAAGTGCCTTCTTCCGTGTTTGTTCAAACATAAATGTAACGCATATTAACTGTCTAACGTTAATTCAACGGATAAAGCAGCAGCCCCGGTTTGAAAGTAGTAAAAATCGCGGCGTCGATTTGTATAATAGTATAATAAGTTTCAAGGCCGAATATATCGGCTTGTCCATAATAATCATTTTATTTATTCATTTTTACTAATTTGCGCAAAAACAATAAGCATTGTGACGCGGCACAAAGTAACTCGCATAAAAAGAAAAGTCGAACCCCGATAAATTAATCGATAATATATATACAAATCGCGCTCTAATTAACCATCCGATATACTTTATCGCCGATTTCAATCTATCGAATCAAAGCGTCGACGAGACGACATTAAAAATCTGTTAAAATGATTGAAACTACCTCAGACGCTGACCGACGGCACAACAGGAAGAAAATTCAGCCTATCGCAAAGTCCCTCGCGTACTTCCCCGAAAGCAATCCCCGTTATACAGCCAGACAAAAGAATAGTAAGCGCAAAGCGCGAAGAATATCCGTATACAGTGTACCAGTCAATATTCCGTACCCGCTTCTTTTCACGCAAATCATTTATTCAGCTCGCGCACGCTTCTCGGCACCATCCCGTCATTATTCGTATATACACGTCGTGCTACGTGTACAAGAAAGAATAAGAAACGAAGCATAAACGTATCCGAACGTATAGAGACATTTACGGGGACGTGTGAGTGTGTGTACGTGTAGGTAAACGCACGGCGGAGAAAGTCAATTCTATGTCATCGTGTGTAATGTCCACGTGTGCGCCGATCGATCGCGACAGGTCCGTCTAATACATATAAATAAACTGTAAGCCTATATAACACACTTTCATTATATATATATATATAATCCACGGCGTGAACAGCAAGTGCTCGTTTCGTGTGTATATCAACCGCGACACACCTAAGTACACACGCGCGAGCTTTACAATTAAGTATCTTTGTCTATCGTGATAAAAATCGCGTACCTATATGCGGCGACGTCCGCGTGTCTCTACATTATTATTATTTTTTCTTTCTCGTGATATAGAGCAGAGCAGCGCGCGCGTCTCGTCTCGGCGATTCGCGAATTAGATTAGATAGCGGAGGCAGCTCGCCGCGAGCAAATAAAGTGACATTACCGATTTTGTCCTCACCACCAGTGTGTCTTTCATATACCCACTCTTTTTGTTCTTTTTCCCTCTTCTTCTTTTATTGTTTGCTTGGGAGATTCGCGAGAGCCGCGTATATATCATTAAGCCCGACTGCGTGTATCGTATATATATATAACACGAATGGACGTGGAGTGGAGGGAAAAACGGTAAGGGGGCGTTTTTTCACGTGCGCGAATCGTAGCTGAGTAAAGCCGAGCATGCACCGATGCAACGGAGAGGATTTCAACGCGGTTATGCAAGAATTCGTAATTGTTCGCAACGCGCAGTTTGTCAAAGCCTATCCGAGTGGATTTACAATCTGTATATAGCCGGGAATTAATTACGACCGAGTTGGTTTCTTCGTCGTTGTTCGTCGCGAGCTATATATAGGTCATATCTTTTGGGAAGTACGTTAAAAAACAAAGAAACAATGATTAGTGCATTGGCTGCTCACGCGCGCAGCTCCTCTGAGTTAGGCGCGACTCCGTGTCGTGATTACAGAAGGTTAGAGAGGATTCCCTTGGTGCGGAAGCGTAAAAAAAATGTTATTAAAGAACGAGGTAAGTTTTGTACACATGCAAAGTTTATAATGCTCGGCTCGAATAGACCGTTAATATACAATATATATATATAGTCAATATTTTATCATTCTGAGGAAACTAAGTTTCAAATTCATTATAAATATGTATTCTTCTTTAACGTTTACGACTTTAAGCCTTACTGGATTATCTGCCAGCGACTGATAACACGTAATGAAAATTCGAAATTATCTTTATTCATGTGCGCGAATCGTACAATTACTCAATACTTACAACAGTTATTATGGTGCTAGGAGTTTATTAGCGGTAATCACCGAGAGCTTAAATTCGCTTTATTCGTTTGGACACTTGCGTGTTGCTACACTTGTAACGTCAGCGACGACACGAAAGGCATTAAAAAAATATTGAAAAAATTGAAAATGTACGAATCAATGCAACAATTTTCACTTGTCAAACAGGCGATACACGTTAGCACGGATATGTATATACAGCTACAACAAATATTATTTATCAAACATATAAATTGCGACTGAAATTAGTGTCGCGAAAAAATAAAGCACGTGTCCAACTACTCGTCAACATATTTTATGTGTTTATTTATTTTAGTTCGCGCAAATCCATATAATGAATGAAAAGATGTACAGAGCGAGGAGTGCGGTATATATGCGTGAAACATTATTCACACTTCAGAGAGGTAATCGGAAAGGTGTACGGAAAAGTGATAATTAATCAGACTATACACCCACGACAATGACATGAACGTTCGATGAGTACGACGTTGACAAACAAAAAAAAGCGCAATAAAAACCACTCGTATATCTCGTCATTTGGTAAACTAAATTCTGTAGAAAAAAATAAATAGGAAATCGTAAAATAAAATTTTTTATGTACGCGCACTCAGCCATTATTACTTATATCATCATTAACACCGGCCATATTAAATCACTTCGGCGATTATCTTGTTTAAAATGAAAAAACGACACTATCACTCCTCGTATGCAATCAATCATTATTGAGCACCTCGATCGAAAGTTAAGTAGGTAAATGCTGTAAATTGGATGCAAAATATTTTTTAGCCATTGAATTACAATATACACGACGATCGAATCAACAGATTCATGCGGACTAACAAAACCATTACCGGATAAACGAGCATTAAACTTGTTTTTAAGGGTACTTTGGGATACTAAACAGTGCATATTATCTAGTTTCATCGAGTTATCCCAGCTATTAGCTTGATTGCAAGATCATTATACTCTGGACGAAACTGGATAATTTTCCACGTCAAGGTGAGAGCAAAGTAGAGATGAGCGACGAAAGGCAAGACGACGAGTATAAGCTGCGGGTACCATTTCCGTCCAAGCGAGCTGTGAAAACGTTCAAAATCAGACAGTATTAAATATGAAACTTTATAATTAAAAGTACGTTTTAGGGACATACAAGGCTGACAAGTAATTTTCTTCGTTGGCCAGTTTTCGAGTAACCTCTTATGCAATTAGAAAATTTAATTATATATCAAAGCATTATATACAGTAGGGAAACGTAAGTTTTCCGCATAAAACCGCCAACGAAGGAGGATTACCTCCTTGTAATTATAAGCACAGTTATGAGTAGTAACGTTTTTCTTTTTGTTTTGTCGCGGCCCTCATCGATAACCAAGTCAAATAATACTTTTGTTATTGCGCCTAAAACGGATTTGTTTGCGCGTTACGTAAGCCGTGTATAACTGTACAGCCGGTAGTTGCTTACATAAAAATCTCGGCTTATTTCCGCGATGGATGGGCCGAAAAACCGAGCGCATATTTTACGAAATGATGCAAAAGTGCGCGAGATGAGATATAGGCTTCCAACCGTGGATTTGTATATTTTTTTTTCTTATAAAGCCAATTTACGTACGTGCGCTTATTTATTTAACAAGCCTAATTTTTGAGTGATTCGTCTATTATTGCGTAAGTTCGCTGAGTGGGCATTATTAAAATTGCTTTTTTTTTATGTCGCTACGGTAGACTGAAAATCTAACAGAGCGTGTTTAAACGAGTTTAAGCGTTTGAATTAAAATATATGCACACCAGCTGATTCAAACTGTTTAAATATATTATGTTGTAAAAGGTAATTTTCAATTACTCTGATATTCGTGTTTACATTTAAAATAAATTATCTAAATTATCTATTTGAAGTATTTGCAGACTGGTGAATAAAAAGAAAGATCTTTGCAAACTCATGTTTGTTTGATCATAATGTATGCTAAATTTTAATCTCCTAAAAAGTAAAAACAGTTCTTAATCTGTGAGGATTATAGATGAATACGATAAAAAAGCGTTTATTAGTAGTTATAAAAGTTTGTATACCTATGGTTCTTTAAAATCTGGAAAAATAAATTTGTTGATCACATTCAAACTGACATTTATTTATTACACCAAAGCCAAGCTTATTAATAACTACCAAATCCATATTGATATATTTGGTAGGAAAATTGTTTAAGCATATGCAAATATATACTGGATGGTGTGGCGACGTTTAAGTGTTTAACCGATTCATAAAATACAAAAATAGTTAATTTGTAAAGCTCACTATATTTATTTGTACTTCATTTTCTGAAAAATATGTTCATAACCGTTAAATTATTATAAATAAATCTGTTTCTCAACATAAAAACATTAAATACAGCTCATAAACTATACGTCTATTATCGGTCTGCAATCACGGACACGATGTTCTTGAGAAAGATAAAAATTATTATCGATCTATCGAAATCAATTTTTCTGCGTATGCCGCGTAAACGATAACGCCATATACATTGTTTTCTCGATGTAGATTTGCCGCTACATTTCGAACGCATTTCTTCCGCATGTCACCGACGCTCCACTGAACGTCATTAAAAATGCAGAACGATATTTATTAATAAGATCAGCTGCAGACATTTCCGATACACTTTAGCGTTCTCGAATTTTCCTAAACGCATATTAATTCCCCGTTCAATCGGAGTACCGGAGTTACTGCCTCCGTCAGCTAACTTTACTGCTGCCGCGAGACGAAACCCAACTCCCAAGTGAACAATAAATTTGCAATAGACACCTTGAGCACGCGATGATCATTTCACAATGATTTCGATAGTAAAAAAAGCTTTTATGTAAAACTCGTAGTGTATAATAACAGATGATTCTGCGCGGCGACGTTTTTATGCCACGAGCTCTATGAGCCTACAATAGCTTGTACGGAGGATGGAAAAAAAAATATGGGGACACACCTTCCAGGTATATATTGGCGCAAATATACTTCTCCTAATAGTTTTCATATCGGCGCACGTGCGCCGACATAATCTCGCGTGCACTGTCCTATTGCGCATAATAATAATTGTATTACACTAGGCATTACGAGATACAGGGTGCAACAGCGCTTTTTTATCTTTCGTGAGCTCTATATGGAGTCCGAAAATATAAGATTCGCAGAGAACAAGGTTGAATGTAATTTTTATCGAGTTCAAATCTACAGCTACCTACTGTTATTCTTTGTGTATAAGCGATCGCTAAATTAAAATCGATCCACTAATACAGTAGTGCATCGATATGCATGCATATCGATATAATCTCTCACTTTCGTCTTTTATAGGTTATAGAAAAGTTTTTCGTTACGATGCGAGTGCACACTTTGGAATTCATTGGATGGAGTGTAATTTTTATGCGTCTGTTGAAACAGATGGGGCTTATTTACTTTGAGTCTCAGGCAAACGTACGCGAAGTAAAAGTATCTCCGAACGAATGGAGCGAACTGTGAAATTTCCCGATGTTCGATAACGACTTTTTTCATTTAAATTAATTTATCTCGAATGTTTATTTTTAACAAGTTATAATTTCTGTATTATTACTACATTTCGTACTAAATATAAAAAGAAAAAATAAAACAGATCAGATTTTCAGAAATACTTATATACGTGCTGAATCGCACGGCGCTATACAGAGATACAGGTTATATCGCGTTTCTCGCACTTTTATCGCTAAAACTTCTGATGTAATTTTGCGCTTTACGAGAGTTCCATAAAATAATGAAGTTTATATGGAACCCCAGAGCAGGATATCAAACTAGATAGTTGAGTTTCGGGGAAAAGCAGTCGATTCATATATAATTTATCTCCTTTATTTAAGTAGGTATGTCGCTTTCGATTCGACGCACTCGAATAATATAAATGTTAATTAGAACCAGACGAGCATCGCAACACATGTAATCCACTGCACTCCTCCATCGTACAAATTCAATTAAACGACAAATTTTTAAACCTCGCTAAGTCTCTAATTACTTATGGTACATATATATCCTAGTTAGGCGCAACCTCATTTATCAAATTCACTCGGAATCAGATAAAAAGCATTTCCTCTGCTCGCGACACTATGCGCCTACTCGGAACGGTGGGGCTCCCGTCGAGTCATGTCGCGGTCCTATTTTCGCCATTCAACAGCCAAATTGACCATTAACCTTAATAGTCCGAGATTTTCTCCTCTACCTCCCGAAATTAACCCACTTTTCACCCATTACGAAGGCTCTCTGCGCAGACGCATCGGCTAAACAATATACGCCCCCCTCCTCGGAAACGCATATCCTCGCGACTCACGCATGTTCATATATATGCATGCACATCATCAGGCGTAAAAACATCCTCGCGAGTCGCGGGCGCCACATGGTCTGGCCGCTCTGGCGCTTCCAAGCACGCACACACACATACACACGCGCGCACGCACACAAATCTATAGTGCAGGGAACAGCAGCAGCAACCTCCCCTCCCGGTTTTCCCCTGTGGAATTTTCGAGGCAGACTTATAGTAGTATACATACTCGAGTGTACAGAGAGAGAGAGAGAGAGAGAGAGAGAGAGAGAGAGAGAGAGAAGCCGGTGCGGAGCTTATAGCAGCCGCGGCGAGTCAACAGGTGGGGGGAATCGGCAGGCAGAGCCGAGCTGGTATATACGACACGGCGGTTCGTTGGCGCCTTGTGTACACGAGTAGCAGCGGCAGCAGCAACACAAGAGACACACGCAGAAAGAGAGAGAGAGAGAGAGAGAGAGAGGAAGAGTGGGGTCTCTCTGTCGTATATAGCTCCTTATATACTATTCGCCCTCCCCGCGCGTATACGCGTTCCGCGCGTTCGGGTTCGGCTAATAGAGAGCAACAGCAGACACACAGCCAGGCCGGAGCTCGAGTACAGAGTCGCAAACCGCTCGCCGCTTACGCCAGTTTCGACTGTCCGATTGAGCTGAGCAAAAGGAACAGCAGCTGCATCATAAGCACAGATATATACGCACGGGCATATACACGCAACGGATCCCAGACGTCGAGGGATATCGTCCGAACGGGTATAAGAGTGCGCGCGAGATAGAGCTGCTTTGAGGAGGGTGTATAACTGGAGCGACCGGCCACGAAGACGACGAGACCAAGAAGGAGAAAGAGGAGACGAAGATGTTGGAGAACGGCAGCGGGAAGACTGACCGGAAGCTGACGCAGGAGATGGGTATAGGCAACACCGGCAAACAATTACCGGACAGCTTCGAGACAGAAGTGCCCAAGCCCAGATGTGAGTTTACCAATATTTAACGACACTTGTACACTACCTATTACACACGCACTTTTTTTTTATTTTGCGAACGAGGTAATATGGGCGCATATGCAGTCGGTTTATCTGCCGTCTGTTCGGAGTGGGTAAACATTGGGACTTGGGAAATTAATCGGACGTACATATACACATCGAAGAGGTACTTTCCGTAGCGAATTCCTTCCATAAAACACTTGCGCTCTGTGCTATTCCACTGATTCTGCTGACACTTCATTCATGAAATTTCCACTCTTGCCGTATTGTATAGACGATCTTTTGTTTCTTTACGGAGGCCGAATGACGATGAGGATTCGTTATCGCGATCGTATCTTCGATACGACATTTTTATTTCATTTAAATTCACACATAGTTAAATACAAAAGGTTCGTTGCGAAATACTTTGAGACTGCTGCAAGTTCACGTGTTTTTTTTCTTTTTTCTTTTATGCGCGATATACATTTTCTTGTTGACGTTCGCTGTTCCTTCCTCCTTTTTAGCGCTGCGCTTTAAATTGGACGATCGCGGGGCATTTACTTAAATGATTGGTTAACTTCAATCAGTGATTTTTTTTTATTTGAGGTTTTTAGAGTGCTAAACGCAAGTGTAACGTATAAATGAAATGTATCAGTTGACGATTCCTTTTGTTGCTGATTGATTTGTTTTTCAGTTTTTTTTTTTTTTTTTGATCGATGTAAGGAAATGTGCAGCTGCAGCAAGGATCAATAATCCACACGAATTATTTGTACATCGCTGAAATTTGTAGCTTGTTTTTAATATATTTTTAATTTTTCCTAAATTATACATATTCACGATAATTGAATGGAAAAGTCAGACATTTTATTTCCTTGATAAGCATTTTAATAATTTAGAAATAGGCGTAGATAATATTATTATTCGATTAATTTTATTTTTAACGTGTGCTTAAGAAATTTAATAAATAATTTCGTAACAAGTTGATATATTTTTACGTTGTGAAGCAAAAATCTTACAGAAATTTCTTTTATCTACGATCAGAAATTAATTTAATCCAGTCCGAATATGTTGTAAAATTATCGCATAACCAGTTTTCCCCCTCAATACATAATCATTCATCGACAAACCCTTTTTTGATCCATAAAAAACATAATTATCAATCGCTCTCCCAAATACCTAAAACAAAACTGCCAATCAGAATAATTCTATTATTACCCACACATAGCTATAGACAAATCGATCGATCTCGATTAAAAGAAATTAAGTGCTCAGCACACATTAAAACTCGAGTGTTAATAGCACGTGTCCGAGATACGCCGCACGTGATTATCATAAATTCTCTCTTTATACCAGAGTGCCTTTTATTGCCACAATTTTCGCCATCGCGGCTACAATACAGCTATTTAGAAAATTAACGCATGTCCGACTGTCAATTTTTGGCCTCCGTCAACTCTCGCTTAACTGGGTGCAAAAAAATGGGAATCAATATATATATATATATATATATATATTCAAGTCGTTGCCGCTTCGAAGCAGCCACTTCGCTGCGGAAAGATTTATTTCACGATAAGTTTGTTGAACGCGGCTATAGATAATAAGAGAACCCGGCGACAGGTTAATAATTCATTGCTAATAGATTTGTTTGCGTCTATTATTGTAACTGTACTTCACAGCGGCGTAAATATGATTCGTTATAAAGAATTACAATCGTCTCACGAATCTTGGCTAAATATTTTTTTCTTTTTCCTGCATCGACCTCTTGAAATTTCGTAATTAAGCCCCATTAATCGATAGTGAGAACGCGTATACCTAAACGGCCGAGTTTACCGATCGCATTCCCCGATCCCAAATCAATTAATAGCCAACGATAACTTTATAGCTATACGTATAGAAAGAAAGAGAGTGCGATCAACAAAAAAAATTCTTTGAGATAACGATCGCATACCTCGTATACACATGTTCTTCACAAAAGAACATATCGACATAGTTTCCTCATCTGGTGCTGCTGACTTCTTATTTTTCGTCGCTCACAAATCGTGACATCGTACATCCAAATCGAGAGAGAGAGTGTGTGTGTGTCGATATCTTATCTGCGCCTTTGAGCTCCTCGAGCGTTAGACCCCGTAGTCTTTTGATATTTCTCTTATACTCAGCTTGCGTGATTTCATGTGTTATAATACATATAGAGACACACTCGAAGAGAGCTGCCGATAAAGAATCGACTCACTCCCGATCTATATATATGTATATAGTTAATGCATCCGTAGATTGATGAAATCGCGCCGGGACAAGTACAATGAATCACTTTAGACGTTTCGCACTTATTAAGTCCTCGTTTCACAAGCACCACCGCTATCGATCATGATATATTGCA
This sequence comes from Megastigmus stigmatizans, assembly GCA_900490015.1. Classification (NCBI taxonomy): domain Eukaryota; kingdom Metazoa; phylum Arthropoda; class Insecta; order Hymenoptera; family Megastigmidae; genus Megastigmus; species Megastigmus stigmatizans. The sequence continues at coordinate 61,580 of UELV01179497.1, forward strand.
GCTTTTTGTAAAACTTCTTCGATCGATCTCGAGATCTTGTGGATCGGCTACCGCAATTTTGAGAGTGAATTCGATATGTATAATAAACCTTCGGTATACAAGCAGAATCAACGTTCGATCTGTCTAGCTTAAACTTTCTTTCGGTATATACGTTTATCGCACTTGTTAACGCCATAATCTGTGCGTATCCCGCCAAGGATTAGACATTTCGATCGGCTGTCCACGTCTAGATTATCTCGTAATGAAGTTTGCTCGAATTTTCCAGTAACTATATATATACGCGAGGTGGAACTTCATTCCAAAGACTTGACTTTCACATTGCCGCAGAGAAATTGGCTTGTTATTCTTACGAAAGAATTCTTGAAACGAACGTTTTATCTTTTGACAATGTCGATAAAAAAAAAGAAGACAAGCTACTTCGAGTTCTTCATCTTAGTATATAGAAAGCGTCGTCTGCTCTTCGCGGATGCGCTAAAAAAAAAGAAAGAAAAAGCTGTGCACACCGAACGTAAATGCCAGATTTTTAGAATTTTCATTATTTATCTCCATCTTCGTAAAATAAAAAAACAACTTCGTAAAGTTTTGTAAGCGATAAAAGCGTAAGCAAATATTTGCAGATACGCTCGATAGAAATATCACAATAAAGAAGTTAACGATTTTCAAATCTGTCTATCAATATAACCGAAATAATGCCTTAATCTTTTTCGCAGCCCATAAAAAGACCGATTAACTTTTTAACGAAGTAATAAATAGAGCCACGCGCAGCGAGAAATCTATACCAGAATAATCGTGGAATTTTACTCCTCCGATCAACCGCGCTCGTAACGATTATATATTCGCTTACCTATACAGAGAGAGATAGACGAATAGTCTGCACACACAAGTGAAATCGTTCGCGATCTTTATCGACGCGGGCGATCATCGGGCTTGCGAGTGCATTATGCAATTACAACGCGCGCTTTGGAATCTATGACGCCTTTTTTTTCCCTCACTCTGCACGAGAAGGCCAAAAATAAAAAATCGTCCATACTGATACACGAGCGGATTCATATACATATATATAGTCTTTATAAGCAGCGTGGGCGCTGCTCCACACTATAATTGCGCTCATTTCCATTGTGGAAGATGAAAAGTTCGCTCGGTCTACTTGGCATTCGAGGAACACCGCAAGGTCGACGCGCCTGTGTGCGTTACAACGATATATACGTATCTGTGTGTGCAGTAGGTATACATGTATGTATATGCGTGTCAATTAATTCGACGCGTTCTTATGTTAAAGTATTACATGCACGACTGGCGCAGGATTTTACCGAATTCGGTATTCGAGCGTTCGATACTGTAATCGAGCTTTCCGCGAACAAAAAAATTTCACGAATCAATTTGATGTTCCAAGAGGATAATGGAGCTTGTTTATTAATATCGCAAGTGCGCCATACCGTTTATTTCTCACGTGTATTTTTATTTCTCATCGTGTTTTAACGATAATCTGATAATTTTATAATTCAATAATTACTGGTGTATACAAATCAACATTACCGCGCAATAATATTTTCAGACTGCATACAATAGTTGGGACTTTACCAACTCCGCAACAGCATAACATACAATAATTCAGCGAGTTATTCGTAAAAGTATAAAAAACAAAGCCCCACCCGTACAACTGACATCGCCGAAGACTATACACCCGCATATATCCCGCGCGTTTATTATACCCCGCGTGCGAGATTTCGTTAAAGGCTCCGATGCAAAAAAACGCGTTGCAGAAAAAGCGATTTTTATGGGTCTGTCCGTATATACATATATACGCGGAGAAGCCGACAGTCAGCCTCCCTCGATAATTTCCGTCTTCTTGCGTAAGAGGATTCTCTCTCGCTCGACTTTTTTCGCGCGCAAATAATACTTATATATTATACACTCACGCATGCGCAGAGCGAGGAAGTCGTTTCGTGTTCGCCGCTGACCATCACGCGTCGAGCTTAAAAACTTTAAGGACCAAAGTTATGCGTATATATAGGATGTTATGCGCGTGGTAAGCGTGTTTGTGTGTGTGTGTGTACGGGTCGACTTTTTGATCGGTTTGTTTGCGAAGATAAACGAGGAATTGCGGAAAGCTTCGGCAGGATGGGCGCGAGTTGATACAAAGAGATATAATTTATTGAGTCTTGGAATCGTTGAAGCCGCGGCGAATGTCAGGAAGTTTCCAACGAATTCGTGTTTATTGCCATGTCATTGGATTTTTGTTACCGAGGGGGAATCGATGTGTGTTCGTTGTGTTGCGTTTATTTTTAAATTTTTATGTCAAACAAAGTGCCGCACTTGCAATCTTTACATACGCAATTTTTATAGGCAGTTCTTATTGATTGACCCAAATACACCCGAGCTTAAATTATTTGTAAATAAACTGTTAGGTATCTTATTTATTGCTTTATTTCATACTCAAGGGATACTTAAGCAGTTGCAAATTGAAAATCCCATAAACGATATTACTTACGTAATAATTTATAGCTATGTAAATAGTATCGCTTCACAGTAGTGCTAAATGATGGCAATAACAACAAAATAATTTAGACTGTTTAATTTCATCAGCACGTGTAGTCTGCATCAGGAGGAGTAAAAGCACTAAGCATGTGTATTGTGTATGTGGTCCAATTTAAATTAAACATGAAATGATCTTCCTTCATTTAACTAATGTATTTCCTTGCTCTTATACAAACAAGTTTTTCTTATTACATATAATTTTATTTATCAGTCTTTACAAAACACTTTATGTTTACGCACAAATTAAGATTTTCGAAATGGTCACCAACTTTTTGACTGTGAATTACATTTCTGTAACTTTTATTTTTCGACAGTCCTTGCTATTGTTTACCACTTTTCCACATGAATAAATCTACGAATAGGTACACAAGTAAAACGTATTCTTTAAAAAAACATTATCATAAATCACAGATTGCTATATTCTTTCTGCCTATGTTATTATTACACTTTTTATTACAACTATAAAAGTATATTTGCTACTCTAAACCCATTACGTCGCTATCAGATCTAAACAATAAGTTATGCATCTTTGAAATCGTTATTATAGAATATTTCAAATGACTATCTGGTATCATTATCATCATCAAAACGTAAAAAAAAAAAGAAGTTGAATCAGAGTATAAAAGAAAAATGATTTTTTAATTTCTACTTTCGAAATAGGTAATTATCATTTTTACTCGTTATAGTCATGCAGAATTAGATGCGTGACGGTATTAAAAAAAAGGAGTAACGCGATCGACAATGCAGCATAATGTTAATTAGTAACAAACATAAAATGAAAATTTAAATTGATTTAAAGTTAAATATAGCAATTATGATTTTAATTATTTATCTTGACAATTGCATTTATGAATTAACTATATGTATTTTGTGTTTTATATTAATTTCTGTTTTAAACAAACACTTTTACTTTGTAATTTTTCTTTTGTCTTTTGATACGATCTTATCATTGGTCCCAGTAAAATCGAATCAAAACGAGTGGCTGCACGTTGCGCCAAAGTATGCGACCGCAGAACGCACCGCGAGTCGTATACATTGCATCTTGCGGACTCTGATAATTCTCTAGTAATTTGTAAAATTATTTCTATGGCAATAATAACAAGCTGTTTATGGTTTAAAATGTATAGAATTTAATATGAGCATTTTAAATAGTTATAGTTGTAATAGCAACTAAATAAAATAGATTTTGATCAAGCACTTTTGATATACCAAAACCTGAGACGTGCACCTATGAGCACCATAAAGAGAAGTGATCAAATCAAACGGCGAAAATGAGAAGACACCCAAGTAATTTTACAAGGCAACTGCACAATTTATTTATATGCACAAGCAGATACAAATAGTAAGACGCGTCTTGTTGTGCGCCGTGCACATTTACTGTCCACAATTCTTCACGTCGCCAACTTTAATAGGGTATGCTGCAACTTTCCAGTAAATTCTATTTTTTAATTTATAACAGTTTGTCCTCCATATACGATGCTATACAGCTTTCGAACATTTGTTATTTTTTATTGTTTGACGGACATTCTTTACTCCATTTTTTTTACTGACACTCGTTTTACTTTAAATCCTTCTCAAAAGTAATATTCATATATTACAGTAATTTCTTTTTTTTTATGTAATTTAATCAGTTCATTTCGTTTCATTTTCGAGGCGACAGTATTTTTCAATATTTCGTTAGTTTTAAGATTACCGCTGGCATGTAGGACAGTAAATTAAGAAATTACTTTACTAAGGATGACGTCAGAATTGAAATATAACGCTTAATAACTTCCGCGTAACTCGAAATAGCCCAAGAGACAGACTGTATATAGTACGATTAAAATCAAATTCATGTGTCAATTGCACCAATTAAACGTGATAAAAAATTTATTCCAAGCGGCCAGATTACACAAAGAGACACGAGTGTAACGCCAGTAGAAAAAATAGTTTGCAAACCAGTGAATTCTATCAAATACAATATGTATATACGAATATACAAATTTCATTTGTTCAAAATAATTATTAATAAGTGAAGATAAATTAAAAACAAAATCTTATCTGAATTCGTTTAATTTATAGTGAAATTTATGAAGTTATATTTTTGACAGCTCTTTATACCTTTATATATAGTTTGATAATTATTTATACATGCAAGTATTATCGATTAGTTATATTATATTAATAAAATTATATTATTAATTATAAATACTCTGATAGGCATAAAGTATTGATACTCTATAATTACAAGCTTTTGAAAGTTGCTAGTTGTCTATTTTTATATTATATTTAAAAGTATATTACCGACAATCATTAAGAAAGTTAATTTATTAATTTTACACCTAACTAATTAGCTATAAAAAGAAGTTGAAAACCGCACATTCATTAAAATATGCTCAAACGGATTATGACAGTTTTACTGTGCACGATGACACTAAGTATAAAATTAGCTTTTAAATTTAAAATAGACATACCTGAGAGCGTTTTTTTTTTCTTGATATCACGCAATATTTAAAAACGGTCAATTTAGATCGTAAAAATGTCGGAACACAATATATAATCAAATATTCTACTTGGAACCGTTCGAGCAAAAGAAATAATAAAAAGCGAGTTTTTGAAGGTTCGCGATATGTTCTATGGCTAAAAAAGTGAGTGAGACTTGTTAGCGTTAGAAAGTAACTTTTGTTATAGACTAAATGATGCACGTCGAAAGCGTAACAACATTTTTCGACCAAGACTAAAAAAAATTGCCCCATGATTATAAACCGGTTTTTTTCACAAGCACATTAGATAAAAAGATGGTCGAGCCACTCTCGACTTAATTTAATACATAAAATATGTGTGAACATAAGTGTATGGTAAAGCACAACAATTTACGAGCAACGGAATTCCGGAAGTGCCTCGAGAACGGATATGGAATAGTAGAGCATAATTTAAATAATGAATATGTTAACAATGGGTATAATTGTCGCTTTTTTCAAAATTTTTAAACGCTTCTCATTATGCATTATAGTTATTTATTACAGAAAAGTATCACAAGGTAAAGAAACGCGTTTTATTTAATAATGTAATGGACAACTTTACGAAGTTGTACCTATAAAATGTTTCAAATTACTGCTGTAAGTGATTTAAGCCAATCTTTCAATAGAAATACATTTACGATGGAAATAAACTTGGAAAATGTTAATTGAAAGTTTCTTTAGTACGATAAATTTTCAACCTTTTATGAGTTTTTAAAGAATATTGAGTTAACTTTCAAATTTAAAGTGTAATTATGAAACGTCATCACGTCAAGAAGATGTATTATTAATTTACATCGTCTCATGACAATGGCGCAGCAATCGCCGTATAAAATTTACGATTCATAAACCGCTTCATCGTATACCTCTTCAATTCATCCATCCCACCTGTCTCATCCAGATACCCAAACATTAATTTTGTCCACATCTCGAATCTATAACAACCAACGCGCAATCGATCTAACGATCTCCACATTTCACATCATATGTATATATCAAAACTGTCATACTTGACCTAATACACGACGGTGGCACAATACTTTGCGCAAGCCTACACACGAAATAATCGGCAAAATCGAATCTTTGCGAAAAAAAAAGAAAAAGATCTCTCGCCCCGTAAGCCACGACAGAAGGGCCTTTTTCCTTGACATTATAAAATCAAATGCCCACTTAACGCACGCGTCTTAAGACCACACGGCGGCTATATACCACCTATACATACAAGCGACGAGATAATGATTATGCGCGAGGACGGTGAAAGTGGTCCGCCGTGCGCGCGCACGAAATACACACAGAGCCAGGCTTTTTCCTTCGCTCTTGCGAATTCAGATTGCTAATTGGAATTCCTGTGCGCGAGCCTTTTTTTCTCTCTCCCCCCGTCGACCAATATATATATACATGTATATTTTCGAGCGCATTATACAGATGGGGAGGGGCCGTTGAGAGAGAAAAAAGAGCGACGTGGTGCGATTATCTCTCGTACGCTCCTCTCTTACGAGCTGAAAAATCGGCTTACTTGTAATGTTTCCTAATCCGTTTGGGCGTGCGCGCAACGATTATTATATGAGCGCGTGACAGGAGACGTTATAGTATTTGCGCGGGACTTTAATCTCGTCCGTTTATTGCGCATTTTCTATATCTATTACACGCGACATTCTTTTTCTTTCGCAAAATCCTGGGTATCTATATATTGTCGCTTTGAGAGGAGGCGAAGCTGAGCGGAGCAAAACCGAGAAATCGGAAGTGCCGAGTATACACCTTGATTTCGCGCTTCGTTAACGTTGCCGCACTACCTTTTCTCGTCCATACATCTGGCTCTAGCTTTTTTCGTTTTATCTTTGTCCATTCGTCGGGATTTCACTAGACAATTCGCGTGAATCGCTCGTTGCGCAATCGATTAATGGTGCGTACAATTAAAGCGATGATTTTATATATATATATTTTGGCCACGATAATCAGCTAATTAGCTCGATCGATGAAGAGAAAAAAGCATTAGCGAGACAAAGTGCATACATGTATATATGTTATGTTCTTCGAAGCGCTGACGGCAATGAGAAACGATTTTAAATTTATGAAATACATAGTCGGTCTGCGGAGCGTTTTCTTATCTTTTTTTTCGTCTCTCTCGTTCCGACTGTTGTGTTTCTTCATATAAGACTCTGTGCGTTCGCCGCTGTTATATTTTATCTCTACTTAGAAATTTCATAATGCATTCAGGGAGAGAGAAAAATAAATTTCAGCAAAAATCTTTATTCTAAGGCTATATACTGCAGGTGTTTATGTGAACAAAATGATAAGACCTATCGGAAAGAATTAAGCGTTCTTGATCAATTGAAAACCTTCTTAACATATCTAATTTTTGTAATCAGTTCAACATATAGACGCACCTCGTAGACTATCCATTGGATGTAATTAATCAATCCGGTTTGATCCAGCTAAGCGACTTATTAGCGTAAACTCAAAGCTTACGACAGTTTTAAACAACTCGAGCTACATACAAAAACATCTACAAAAAAAAAAAAAAACTATTTTATCATCGCTCAAAACTATAAATATTCAAACCGAAAGAAAGACTTTGCGCCATCGACAGATAAAAACCTTTCGGAAGAATTTAGAGGCACACGTGTATTGTTCCTAGAAACGAGCATTTACAAGCTCGCAAATACTCCATTTCGAATAATGAATCATTCAGAGAGTTATGAAGCCCTGTAACCCATACATAATTTAGCGTGTACCCGCTAACGCAAACCGCAAAATTAAAATTCACTCCGATGTATATATGTATACACATCACACACATATCGACAAGAAGATATTATTCTTATACTTTATCGACAAACAGCCAGCCCGCATCATCGTCTCCATTACCGAAGCGCATTTCAAAAGGCATTCATTAAAACGTGATGTATATCGCGCGCAATAATCGAAATTAGCACGTAGCGCCCAAGATCGCGTATATGTATATATATATATATATATATACCGGAAACGTATAATATACTTGGAGCAATTACGCATTACACGTATATCAGCAAAAATAAACGCTCTCCACCTCACTCTCCACTCGTCGGCGCGCGGCATCAACCTTGCGCTCCTCTGCTGCAGCGATACATTCGACAAATCAGGTGTTAGACTATGCAAACGGGTGATACACCACACACAGAGAGACTCGCCAGCCAAGGACCTCTCTGAACTATATACATAGTACATATCTTTTTTTTCTTCTCTCTTTTTTTTTCGTTACGTTGCGCAATGCGCTCTAATGCACACGCATCGTATACACATCGGCAAACAAGTCGATTATATACACAAGTGTGTGTATATAACCTATTACAAAGACAAGTGGCCCCCCCGCAGCTGTGTGAATGAAGCGCGTCCGGCCGGAAAGAGAAAAGAACGAGAAGAGTTCGCGGGGAGAGGAAATTAATGCGTGACTCGCATCGTACGTGTGCGATGTTTGTATCGGTCGCACTCTATATATACATATTACACGCGCGAGAGGCCCTTGAGAACAAAAGATTACAAGTATATAGAGAGCGAGAGACGACGGATTAGAGAAGGCGCGACCCTGAATTACATCGTTTAGTGTTGCTCGCACCGAGACTCGTATTATATGTATATCCGATGCTGAACTGCTCGCGAACTCGGGAAGCAAAAGCGACCCATTACCCATTATATATAGTATATATATATATATATATATTTTTTCAGTGCGCGCCTTGACACGGTTCATTTACCCCTCTCGCGCGATCTCTTCTGTTCTATATAGACTCTGTGCCTCTGTGTGTATATATACACACACGACACATCAATATATATATACGTATATACGTTTAATCCACCCGAACGTCCGAGCGGCTAATTGGCGAGGAGTGTCCGAAATTACTTGTGGTCGTGAAAAAAGATGATTGTGCCCAATTTAGGGAATCGATCGGAGGTATTTATAGAAGTGCAGATAGATAGAGAGAGAGAGAGAGAGAGAGAGAGAGAGAGAGAGAGAGAGAGGGACGATTTGAATGAATAATTTATGCATACGCGTCGTATTATTATAATAAGAGAAATCCTCGGCGACGTTTCCTAAATGGTTTGGTGTAACTGATCCTTAGATGAGGATGAACTACTGTTACCTATATAATGTTTCTTCAACGTCCAACTCGAATTAACGCTTGTTCTTTTTGCTCTGAATTTATCTTTGCGCGCGGTGAAAGCTACGTTGTATGATAGAGTTTGCCATTGAAATTCACGTTCTTTGACGAGTCGCCGCCTGGCAATTTTTCATTTTTTACGAGTTGAAAGTTCTCACGGCTGCTTTGCATAGTCTGTCGGTGAGGCGCGGAATTAGCGAATCTTGAATAATATTAAGAATAAAGTGCGGGAATAACGATAATATGGCTATAATTATGATTTTTATAATTGTGTGTACATATCAGTGAATAATGAAGTTGGGATGAGCAATTTGAAGTTGAGACTGGGCGTTGCTGCTGGTTATATACATCTTGAGCTTGAATCATCGTAACTAATTTGAGAAAGCCACAAATCGTGTAAATATAATGATTCGCTTTTGCAATGATGAAACTGAAAATAATTGCATTATGCTCGATGTGTTCCAAATGTAATTAGAAAGAGAATAGAATGAGTGAAATTCTTGAATTAGAAAGTTGATAATCGAACATTGCATCAATTAATATATCGAGTACAAATCAACACGAATAATAATGCCAACTTGGATGTCGCGGTTACTGATGCCAGATTGTATAGTAGCAGACGAAACGATTATTTACATGTGATTTCTCAGAATCCAACCCATCGCAATATTTATATTTATTATTTTTTTCCAATCCGCCAACATTTCCGGCTATGATATATCTAACGCGATTTAAAAATAGCCCACTAGCATAACTACTAATTGTTTTAGCACAAGATATCGCTTTAATTAAATTATAAATAAACGACGGTTATTCTGATCTCGTGCAAGCGAGCGCAATTTAAAATCCTATACATATAAGTATATATTAAAGAAGGAGCGGTCTTTTGCTGATTCGTATAAGTTCGAATTTCTTTTTCAGCTCGTTCCGACCAGTCGCACAAGGTAACTGACCTAATAATTACCGAGACCTTGAGGACTCGCTCGAGATCATTGATTTAATTTTCAGTTTATTATACTTGAATACCTTGTTTTATTCCTATCGCATTAATTACAAAGTTCTTATCACTAGCCGCACCATTAAAGAGTTATTAATAGTGCGTACACATATATATATACTAAAAATCACTGTGCCAATAATTTATCATTTATAGATATTTACTTGGGAATATCTTGAAGCACGCGAAAAAGGCTCGAATGATATATTTACTCGTTATATGAGTAATTCAAAAATACACCAATACATAATATTAATGTTGATTATCGATAGCTATTTTTGTGTGAGAATGGAGGATTCTACACATTTATAAAACCGGCGATAGGTAATAGTGGTTGTTCTTTAACATCAGTAGCGATTTTGCCAGTCGAACGTCTATAATATATATAGCTATACGAAAAAAATAGACTTACGCAATACGAGTACTACAGATATTCTGTAAATGATAAAATTATTTTTTTTTGCGTTTCCTCGGTCTCTGTTTTACCAACCAAATACATTTAGTATCTGTAATATAAGGTACGTTTCAAGAATAATTTGTCAAATAATTATAATTTAGGCTTACGAACTTTCTTTGCAATTTTGATATTTACTAATTTAGGTGATACCTAATTGTAATTTGCATACATCAATTAAGGATCATTCTTATTATGGTGCCATCAATGATGTACGATTTTAATAATATTTTAATGTATTGAATGTAGACATAAAATGTCTAGCGAATAATAGCCAATTTTTTCAATTAATATTTCTGTTACCTTATAATCATTATTTGCTTGTAATGACAAGTCAATTGAAAGACTTGTAAGAGGAGTTTTAAAAATTTGAACAGACGGCAATTCTCTACATCTGGTAATAATCCATCTAATCAAAATCCATAATTGCAAAATTGCACACGTGGCTAACCGAGTGTACTGACTCTGCAGTTCTTCCAATAAGACGTATACAGCAAGAATTTGCGGTAATACAACCCAACAAATTTCATTCGCAGAACCAATTCCCCTTCGATGTAATCATATTCATTGTAAATTTATTCGGTCAACAAATCGCTCAAGGACCTTTCGAGACAACAAAAAATCCCCAGCTCTCTTTTCGGCCGCGATCAATTATCCATTCGCCGACATCCCGGAACCAAAGTTTCACTCGCAAACACGCCAACATCTACATATATACATCGCGACCATACGCATACACGCAGACACACACACACATCGTTAGTACAAACTACACATAACTCGCAGCCTTTTTTACGCTGATTGGCATTCCTGGCGTCGCGCGGCCTTCTATACTCCGCGCGTACTACACACGCACATCGAGAATATTCGTGCTACGTCCGTGCACTCGATGCCTATACGTATGTACAATGCTCAGATGGCACGAAGGGGATGCGACTGCACACGAAGCGAAACTATGTATAATACGATGGTGTATTGGTGGCACACGTGCGTGTCTTTAAGAAGTTACTCAGGATAATACGTGATGCACATACGTACAATGCACACGTACATACATAAGATGGACATCGAAGTAAGTCGCGCGCTTATATATGTGACGGCGGCGACGACGACGGCATGCCGCCCCGTCAATCAGCAAATCGTCTACATCCTACTTTCGCAGATAAAATTCAATTACCGGCGATCATCATCATCCGAATCGACTCTCGTACATACGTGATATGTATATACACACGCAACACATATATAATACAAATCTCGAGAGTCGTCGACGACGACGACTATGACGAGTGTCTCATGTCTCTGGTTTGTCGTCGCCGGTTTCGTCGTGCGTACGGCGCGTGTCTGGCCTCCTTGGCGAGAAAACTGGCTCACTAAGATTCTCTCTGTACTTATACATATGTAAGTATACTCCTCTTCGCGAGGATTCGCACGTGCGCTTTTTGCGCTTAACGCCGGGCGCGTGACCTTGGCTCTTTCTCTCTCTCTCTCTCTCGCTCGCTCGTATAAGGCAATGCATAAACCTGGTAATGTATAAAAAGTGAGATATCGGCCAAACTAGCATATGCTAGTATATGTTTATATGTGTACATATACACCGATGTATATAGCTGTCAAAACAGTGTCGCGCTCGGTTAGCTAAGGTATAAACACTTGCGCGCAGACACTTGCCGCGATATGCAATCGTATAAAGGAGCCGCGTATGTGTGCGTGTATTATTAGAGGCTTCGAGTGAAGTAAGTATAGTAGCGGCCGGAAAAGCTTGCCAGGAATTGCCTTGCTCAATGTCGCGGCTGTCGCAGGCTGCTTCTGGTCTCTCTCTCTCTCTCTCTCTCTCTCTCTCTCTCTCTCTCTCTCTCTCTCTCTCTCTCTCTCTCTCTCTCTCTCTCTCTCTCTC
>UELV01179498.1:0-51263 GCA_900490015.1 Megastigmus stigmatizans
GTTTACCAGCGCTGCAAAATTATAATCACTCGTTTTGCTGAAGGATCACTGCATAAGCCAATGCGCGTTTATTGGCAACAGCTAAAGAGCAATCACATGGTTCATGGGCCGTCACGTTCTTTCATAAACGCGGCAGGGCAAAATAATACACATAGTGAACCAACGTCCACTAGCTGATGTCTCACTCTGTACAGGGAAAAGAATACTCTCCTCCTACCGAGGATAATAGTCGATGCGCCCAACTATATCCATCGGAGAAAAATATTTGGGCGTGAGGTCAACATTAGCTGGTGATGGGTAGAAGTTTAGAAAAGCGATATTTTCACATGTAACGCGCAAAGGCTTGTACGTTGCAACCTACGGAAATTATTATAGTTTACTATAATTTTAAAAGCGTGCACTACCGAATGTTCAATATTGATAATATAATATTTGACCTACTTAAAAACTATATTAGTTACATTAGCAATTTTTAACATTCATCAAGGTGTATTCAACCACTCTCCAAAATCCACAATATGCTAATGAAGCCGCTTGACTGTTCTAAAGCTATCAATGATCGAATTCTCGAGTAAAACTTGACCGAATTCTACAAAATAAGTATTAGGCGCGACCAACTTCATCCTTTCTTCCTTTTTTTTCTAAAGCCTGCACATAGACAGCAACCCGCATATACACAATGGAGGATGTTTGATAGCACGCGCTTCGTACATTGCACGTAACCAAGGCAGTTGAATTCCCATTTTCTATATCTAAACCTAACTCTCCCGTATATACACACACACACACACACACACATACACAGGAGGGCTGTACAACGAATACACAGTTTGAGCTTTACGTTGTACTTCCGCATTTTTTATTTATATACGCAGCGATTGGAACAGGAGGACAGCAGTAGCAGCAGCAGCAGCAGCTTGGCAATAGTGTACAGGCAGGACACAGAAGCATCTCTTCCTTGTTCCTTCTCGTCGCAATGTGCCTTTAATGCCGCACCTGCGATCGCGCGCTCGCGCGACGTGTTCTAAAACCGCTGAGCACAGCAGCAGCAGTAGCAGCGACGGCTGCATTATACACTTGCATCCGCACGCGCCACGTCCGAAACTGCCGAGCGAGATAAGCGTGTGTATACAGTCCTTGTAATGCGCGCGGTTGGCCTGAGATGTATATATGTAGGATATTCGCGGGACAGGATCATTGCCGTGGACGAGACTGGATATAGATAGATCCGCGCTTGAAATCGTGGGATATCGAATGAAGTTTCGCGGTGTGAGAGTCGCAGCTGCCGACTCGTGCAGTTACTTGTAGTAATTTTTTTTAATTTTATTTGTATAACGGGTACATGACTCCCTTACAAAACACCATTGCGATAAAAATACAAGTTTTCGCAAGGTACTTGATTACCATGTGGAACGATGTTCCGTATAGCATTCGGCGTTACTACAAGGGTCCGTACTTCAAGTATATATTGTTAGATTACTTATACCTTAATACTAGTTATTAATCAGGGCGTCACTTGATTGTATGTAAATGTATTGATGCGCAGTTTCAACTCGTCATACTTTTTTCATTTTTATAATTGAGAAGACAATTGTTTTCAAATATCGCAATACATTGGAATTAAAATAAGCTTTGCGATAAATTATAAATTTTATAATAGTTAATTGGCTATTTTGTAATAAGTCGGTGCGTAAATAAAAATCGATAGTTCAAATATGCAAAACGCAAAGTGATAATTGAAATTGTTATTCTAAAAACGACAAAGCCACTATGACGAGGAAACATTGTAACGCTCACGCTTCGTAAGTACCAAGCCCTTTGGTTGAAATAAGCATGTTGACACTTACTGGTCCTTTTTGTTGGTGCGGAAGCGCGTGCATTATATATATATATATATATATATACATTCGCGATGTTCGCTCGTGACAATTGACACGAGATAAACGCGCGCCAGGCATAGGTTCGAGTACCGGGACTCGATTTGCCGCGGGATCAAGGGAATACACACACACACACATATATATACATGTAGCTTGGCTATTATACAGTGTAAGCTTTACACCGACTGGCGAAGGACTCTTGAGTTCCACCCACGCACGAAGGAAATTCGATGGTTAAACTGATTTTAAAGTGCGGTATATTTTCGATTACGCGCGCGGTTGTCGATTGCGATTCGTTGCGGAGATGATTACATCGCGTGGATGTGACATCGCGAGAGAGATATTGTGACGGATATAAACTGCACACTTACTATGTCGTTATACGAAACTAATACGCGATTTCCTGGGGTTTACACACAGTCTTGATTGAGTAGAGTAGATCGTAAAAATAAATATATACGAAAGTCTGTTAGATATAAGTATTATGCAGGTTTTCAGTCAATTTTCTCTTATACTTTCAGTTTTTGCAAAAGTAGATTAGTTATATGAATGTTTTAATTGCAGGAGTGCAGCATCGGCCGTTATCGATTGCTATGATATATCGAAAGCTTAAAAGTGCGAGATAGGGTAAGCACCTAAACGAGACGGATAGTCGCAAAGGGCCATCCTCGTGTACACGTATCTATATACATACATATAAGAGCAGCTAAACGGTGGCACGTGAAAAGGCGAGTCGTACGTCAATTGCACAGGCAGGCCAATCGATTATATATAACACCTACCAGGTCGACTTTATGCCCCGTGCGCGTTTGTCTATATGCATACATAGGCATTCGGGCCGCTTGTAATTTACGACTTATCTACGAATTTCCCGTCTGCTCTCGCGTCGCACGTGTAATTTTCCTCACAGCAGCAACACCCGTGACGCTGTTCTCGCGCGTATATATTCGGAAATGCGCGCAATTCATCCCGCAGAGGGTTTATATCTATATATATATATATATATATATATACAGCCCGGTCGACGCATTAAGCGCGGACAATCGCGGCTGTTGCGTGTACATACATGCGTAACAAAAAAAAAAAAAATAAAAGATGAGGTTTGGGCGATTTGTTGGGGAAGCGAGGTCGCGCGCGCGGCCCCTTTTAAATGCATTCCACGTGCAGGAAGCGCGCGATTGCCGAACGTAAATTAGAACGGCAGAGGGATGATTCTTGTTTAATGGGTGCGTGGGCAGTTAGGGATGAGGGGAGAGAGAGAGAGAGGCTTTTTCGTGGTGCAGTACGACTCGCGGTCGGCACGCTGGATTAATTTGGGGCTGCTAACGTTGCCAGAATAATGAGCGTTTCGTTTCTGTATAGCTTTTGCTGCGCTGCTGCAGCGCTTTTTGATAGATGGACGCGGTTGAAGGTTTGCGCGTGTGTATATATACGGCTCTTGTGCAAATCGACTTGTGGTATATAACATGTGTGATTGTATATAGATTTGGAAGAATTCTAATTACTTTAATCTCTTTGCTGAAAAGAAATTACTATGGGGTACCTATATAAGTGAAAATAATTGGCCGTTAAGCGAACGTTAAATTGATCTGGATTTGAATAAAATAATTCGCTTCTTCATTATAGACATTAGCGAATTTAATCACTGAACATACAGTTTATCAGTGGCAGCTGTTAAACACTTTTCCATAAGATTCTCAAATATTGCAGCTGGTTTCGTGGATATATATCACGTGTATTTAAAAAGGGAACGTTTGCAGAAAAATTGATCTACTAAAATATTGATATTGCACTACTGGGTATTAATTTGGCTGCCTTAGCTCAATCTTTTCCCTCAATAAATTTATGGCCTTGGTATATAAACTTCAGGCCAAATGCAAGGCAATTTCAGGGCCGATAATACAGTATATAGGTATGTTCGGCGATATTTCTGGATGACAGAGTCGGGGATCAAACGAGATTTTTGAATTTCGAATGGCGCGACGCGATAACGCACCGAGGAAAATCGCCGAGCATCGCATATATAGTAGCTCAGGCCATGCGAGAGAGGCCGACAAAATGGGATGTACGTGTGTACCTATATATTATAATACCACTCAGGTGAGATTTTTACAAAAGTGGTAGTTATACGAAGTTTTATCTCGCTGCTATATATATAAATATTAACTGAAATATTCTTTGATAGGAAAGATTCAATCACTTTTATTATGAATGTATCTTTAAACCCCTTACAAATGCTTGCTTCTAATTTATCTTATACCTGATACGAATGGTTGTTCTTATATAGGATACCCAAAATTCGTATCGTACAGCAAGTCAGTCCGATTAAAATTAATCTCAACGCAGTTATAAGGCTAAAGAGCGAAATAGAGAGAGGTGGCCGGAATACAGCGAGAAGGCGAGAACATGAAGGAAAAGAGGGAAATCGCAGGCACGCCCGCGCTCGAAAGCTCAAGAGAGAGAGAGAGAGAGAGAGAGAGAGAGAAAGCAGCAGCAGCATCAAGCGAAGCTATTCCTCAGCTTCAGAAGCAGAGCTTTTCTTCGTTGCGGAATATATATCGGCGCGTCAGAAGCAGCACGTATACGAAGGTGCGGGGGTGGGGATAGCAACGCTTATACGATATTTACGAATAGGCTCGCGGTTCGCGTTTGCAGCTCGGAAGCTCGAGTTTTCCGCGAGGCGCGCGCGCGATCTGCCCACTTAGCACTCGGCGATATCGAATGACCTGAACTTTCCATTTCCTTGAATATATTTTACCCAGACCTCACCTCCTCCCCCGTCTCTTGGTTAGCTGAATATATGCGTAAATCAATTTCTTATTGTTCTCTCATGTCCTCCCCATGCGTCTGTTTGTTTTGTCCCGCTGGTATATCTGATCGAGTCGAGTTTATTATGTATTAATTTTGGACTATACGTGAAGTTGAGGGTGCAGACTTTACAAAGGCTGCGGGATTGGAAGTTTAGTATATATAACGGGAAAGGGTTGGTGCTAAGTTTTTGGGACGATTGTTTGCTCTGTACAGTGCTGTGATATCGACTTGTAAATGTGAATGAGAAGAGGGATGGAAAAATTAAAATTAAAATTGAAAATAAATATTTATGTAAATCGATTATGATATAATAATCTAACTAAATAGCTGCGATCTTTATGTTGTTGTAGTTTTGCAATGTAATCAGTTCGATCAATCGACTCTTCTCCAAGCTGTTTATACGATAATCACTTCTTTATACATTTCCTCCAACGAATAAACATATAGGTATAGCCTAATCAGCAAACAAACAAAACCAGCAAGTCCCAGAAAAACAAGAGGAGAGAGAATCTATCGGATAACAGCGTATAATTTATCTATGAGGCAGTAAAATATTTAAATTCTGAATTATTATAATGTGCTGCATATAATGTTCGAAAATAATCGTTTCTAGATAATGAACATTTCGAATAATAATTCGGAGAATTTAAAAGTGTTCAATAGACTGAGGCGTTTACTAGTCTATGTTGAAAACATATGCCGCAGTAATTGTAAAAGGTCGACTATATAGTAAGTAGTTTACAGTGGTAGAAGATCATATTTTAAAAATATATAAAGCTCAAAATGTATTAGCACGTTACGAATTTCTATTCTGCGTTAATCAAAAAATACATAGTTTAGGAAATATCTGTAAATAAATTCTTAACACCGATCATATGCATCCTGTAAATATTTATTACGGAACTGGAGAAGCTTGCATCCTCCACGTGGCATTCAGTGATTTATACGATCCGACGAGAGATCTTCCGTAGGAACGATATAGGATCCTAGATAGATTGTGAGATTAACTTTTTTCGTCGATTATATCACTGTTGAGCGAACATAATTATAAGTGGACAAGGTAGAGAAATTGTGGAAATGTCGAGATAGCTGATGCCGCACGTGATGGATTAGCGCTACCACCGAATCACGAAGACTATTGGACTACGTACCTATGGATGAAGAAACGAAACTAGTGAAGAATCGCATCCGATGATGAAGATGATGACAAAAGATATGCAATAAGATGCGAATATATAAGTTGAAACGACCAAAATGACGAGGAGGTGATCATCACCGATGTTGTCTCCCGAGTCGTGACTCCAAATTTATTGTGAACTGTAGTGTCGAATACAGAAAAGATACACACTTATGTGCAGATAACTGAATTGTAAATATAAGATTCTTAATAAATATCTAGATCTATGTATACGAAGTTAGAAATATTTTGAAAATTAATATTATTTCTTATAGACTATTAAGTAGATTTTTTTCTATACCGTGTGCCACAAGGAAAACCAAGAAAAGAATATCCCGAATTCATGTACCCATCTGATCCAAAGTATTGTTTTTTTATTTAACCAAAAACCTATTGCGCTCGCACAATGTATTTCAATCCTTTACTTAAGTTTCTACGAGGGATATAGCCGGGGTAAGAAATCCAAGGTACACGCCGCCGCGGATATATGCCGTGAGCAGAAAGCGCGCGGGTCTCGCGGTTTCTATATAATGGCCCCCCCCCGCGAGATAGTCGCGTGCGTTGGTGCATTTGCTGCGTGCTCATCGCGCAGTGCACCGCGCGGTGCAGCTGTTGCTGTGTGTGTGTGTGTGTGGGCCCGCGTTACAACCAGAGAAACATACTCTCTGTGTATATATGTGTATAATATGTGAACAAGTTCCGCAGACTGTGTGTATATATACATATATCGAGTGCGTACGCGCAGCTCCTCTCTCTCTCTCCTCGTGGTTATAGCTGCTGCAGAAGCATAGCATAGGCGTGCTATGGAGTGGCGCGCGGAGCGTGTGGCTGCAGAGGCTCAGTCGGCCGCCGGCAGCCGCGCGCGACACACTCACGCACAGCGACGTGGCCCCCCGTTACCTCGCTGATATACGTCTTTTCTATATATATATATATGATACTCGAGAGCAAAGCTGTCCTCGGTATTAGTGAATTGTATACGCTGGGTTGCTTTGCCGTATTTTTTTGTTGTTGTTGCAAAGAGCAGGTGTCGATGCCCACCTGAGTAATCAGCGCGTATAGTTATTTTTCTTTTTGTATCTCGGTGCGACTGCGAGTTTAAGATTGTACGGTTCGAGGAACGAAAGAACACGAGCGACGTTATTTAGTGTGTTTTGATTTTCTTGTTTGGTTTTTATTTGATTATTTTTTTTTTCTTTATTCGTTCGATGGAAGTTTTTGGTTGAGCCGATATGAAGGTACTGGAAGGATTGCGGAGGGTTTGTGCCGATGCTCCTGGGATGTACTGGATGTCCGAGAGCCCGTCTCCGTGAGCTTCTGAAAGCTCGTGGTTCTTACAAGTCAGTATAAATTGTATGAATTTAATTTGTTTTATTGCCGGAAAAAACGGTAGATGCTCTGCGATTATTGATACAAAGATTCAGTTTTTACTCTCGGCGATAAACTTTGAGCGCGATCTAATTTCTGCAGATGTTCTCAAAGTTTTTTTTTTATATTTTATTAATCTCATCGCATGTTATGAATAATTATTTGGCTTGAGAATTCGGTGTATTACCTTTATCTTACATCAGCATAATCGCTTAATGAAGTTTTGTTTACGTTGTACAGTTTAAGCAGTAAAAGCGATTATATGCATACAAATTACTGTAGGTATAAATTAGATACACGAAATTTCTACAACAAATTGTATGCAACACAAACATAATTTACAAATAATTTATGATTAATCTTAATGTATTTTGAATGGTAATGGGAAACCAGCCTAAGTACCGGTATATCGATAATATCTGATATACATTTTTTTTTTATTATATCTTAATCTTTGGAATATTATAAAATCAAAGTTCAAAAACACAATTATCAAATGGCTCAACCTATACGTAATCTTGCTTTACTACGATATTACCCTACTAGAAAACATAATAAGTCAGTCTCTTCGAGCGAATGAAAAAATTTAAACAACAAAAGAGCCCCTAACGTTATACCAAAAAAAAATCAAGACCATTCGATCCCTCATTCACGAGCCCTAATGCACTTTCAACTAAACCTCTCATTAATAATATCGAGGACTGTCAGTCGACGCGCATGGGCTAAAAGGGAGAAAATATATATATGTATATATATATATATATACGTATACGTATATACACGCGCTCATCTCTCGCAAACTTTCGAATCTCACGAGTATAGCGAAGTGCTGTTGCTGCTGCTGTTCCTGCCGCGGGCCTCTCTCGAGACACAGAGCATCAGGGAAAACGGGGTACACGCATATGCATATATATATATATAGAGAGAGAGAAAAACAACGGTGTAAAGAGTGCAAGGCCAATTCATCATCCGATGGAAATAGGAAGCTAAATGTGCGATGCCGGGGGGATTCGGGTATAGGGGTTATATATACAGTAGAGAGCAAATTAAGAGAGAAATGCAAAGAACAGCGCGCATGCACAAGTCGCCGTCGTATATCGAGCTTGTTTATTCACGGCTTGTAATGATGAGGCGGGGTGGATTGACTCTTCTTTTTGATGGGAGTTTATGGGTGTTTTGTTAGGCGCGCTATACGTATACAGAAGGACCGTGCTGCAAGTGCGGAGCAAACAATCTCGTAGACGGGTTGATTTTTCATTTGGATCGTCGTGGCAAATTGATTCTCAATTCAAGTGCTATTGTAATGCTTGAATAGCTGGTTTGTGTTTGTAAATTTTTTCAACTTCGTTTTTGATGTACATACTGAAAGCTATAGTTGGTACGTGCATGGTATGAGAGGTTTCGCAAAATATTTGTAAGTGAATAATATTTAATCTTTAAGAATTATTTAGATCGAGACCATTGCATTATTATATCCATTATATAGTCTTATAATATATAGCATATAAATTATTCAGTAAATACTCCAGCTTATATATGTTGACTCGTAAACTAAATAAAATCACCCGCAATATCAAAACACAGAGAAGTTAAGGGAATTAAAATTTTATCAAATTAGAAATGCAAGAAATTCAGTGGAGGAAAAGCATAAATTCGCAGCGCAGGCAAGCCCAGTCAATCCCATTGCGATATCTCCGTGTTATTTATATACAAACTGAAATGCAAACATTGATCGAAACATCAAGTATACGGGAGCACAGTTAAAAAAGCTCTTTAACCGGAAAAGCACAAGAGCAAGAGAGAGAGAGAGAGAGAGAGAGAGAGAGAGAGAGAGAGAGAGCGCAAACTTGAAATCTCTGTTCGCGCGAGGCGCACGCGGTATATATACTGACTTGCCCGCGAGCATGGCGAAAGCCGTCAGCTGCACCCCTTCGCATGCGATATTCGCCGATAATCAGTTCTGCCGGCGCCTTTTCAGCTTTCCCTCTCTCTCTCTCTCTCTCTCTAGCAGCAGCCGTGTGCAGGCTTTCTTCTCTCTCTGCTGCTGCAGAAGAGAGAAACGCGGTATGAGCGCACCGGGCGCGCTTCGACTATACTATATGTAACCCCATTTATTTCAACAAGAAGAGTGAGAGAGAGAGAGAGAGAAGAGTGTGGATTAACGGAGCTTTTCTCATTTCTGGCGTTTCGCCGTGGCGCTATTTCCGGATTAATTATCGAAGTATCGACGCGGACCCTATATATTTTAGTTCGGTTCGCCGCCAAATAATTGCGATCCTTTTTCCTTTTTCCTCCTGGTTATATAGTTTTGGTTCTGTCTCCTAAATCGGGTCGACTCGCAGGTGCGATAATCGATGATTCAGAGCGAACGAATGAATATCGGTATATGCATAGAAGTTTCAATTGTGCTAGGAGAGCTGTTTTAGGTCGTCGATCGACGTTTTTTCTTGCGATTTTTCTGATGCAAGTTGCGATCAGAGGTCTTAGGATTTAAGAATTATTAGCCCACGTTTTATTTCTTCTTTATATATCTCGGACAAAACTGTATACCTGTTTTGAAATTTAAATGAATAACTGCAATCATGGGTTACCATCTCTTTCACCTTTCTTTGCCTAATACTTAATTCTCACTTGTTCAATCATTAATTCAACTTTTTCATTTCACTATTATACACAATCAAATGCAAACGTAATTTCGCTCCAACGCTTATCCTTTTTTCGCAAAAACAGTGAAATACTTAAATATCGAATGACGGTAACAAATAAAAGGATCATCTCCGCATCGAATTATTATAAATATTCGTGGATCCCGCTATGAATATAATGGAATCGTAGCAAGAGCAACAACAACACACCGCTTACACATCTAAAAATAGGATCTTCGTGTAAGCCTCGTTGCGCGCACTGCAGCAGATATAACCGCGCGCGAAAGAACCGCAACAGGAGCGAGATACAATCGAATATACCTATGACAATCAGCGCTCGCGCCGTGAGCATCGACACCGTGTCCTTTTCTATATACCTTTGGCACCTGCCATTCATCTCGCTTCACAATTACGTCCGACCCTCCGCGGGATTGAATATATCGGCAATCGATTCAAAGCACGAAACGCCAGGTAAACAAAAAGCGAAAGACAAGTAGTAGCAGTAGTAGCATATGATCCGATCCGTGTCCCTTCCAAAGTCGAGTAGTATAGGTATATTGTGCTGAGATAAACGGGTGTCGGACTACACATAGGATCGTGCAGTTATATAGTCGTTAGAGCGTATACAGGGTTAAAAAGCTTTTTGACGAATGAAAGTAGCCGCCGCGCTATGTATAGCAGCAGACCTCTCCCGATTTCGGCAGTGGATTTCTCTCTCTCTCTCTCTCTCTCGTCCTGTCTTTCTCTCGTGCTGCTGCTGCTAGCGCTTTTAGTGTGCGCGCGTGTTATACCGAAGTATTATATCGATTAACTGTTGGCAACAGAAGAGAGGCAGTGGAAAGCCTGTTGAGAGAGAGAGAGAGGGGGTGGTATACGCTGCAGCGGCGTGGCTTTGGCTTTCCTATATTATTAATCTTTCTCTCTCTCGCTCTCTCTCTCTCTCTGTCCCGCGAGCTTTACGATCCGACTCGCTTGCGTCAGAGTACGCGAGAGAGAGAGAGAGAGTTTCTCTCGGCGTGTGTGCAGCGCGAGTCTGCGGGGAGAGAGAGAGAGAGAGAGAGAGAGAGAGAGAGAGAGAGAGAGGAGCGCTTGGCTGAAGCTGCCATATACGCGTCCGTCGACTCCAGTCAGGTGTTGCGGGCAGCTTTCGCGGTTCAAAGGGAATCAAGACTCACGACACGCGGAGATTCTATATTCTCCAGCAGATGTTACACACAAGAGTACAAGCCTGCAACCCCCTACCTCGCCTTCATATTGTATACATATATATATATCTCTACCGAGCTCGCGGTGTCTTTGTATATACATATATGTATATGTGTATATGTGTATGTGCATGCAGTACGCGTGGGTGTGCAGTGTATATAGTCAGCCCACCTGGCAGTGCAGGTAGAACTTGCGGTCTATACACACACGCGCGCGCGCGTATACATCCTTATTCCACAACGTGTTCTCTTTATCGTTGGATTTTCACGAAACGCGTGCACGCTCGCGCGTCATTATAACAATGTGCGTTATAATGCAGCGAGATTAAAAGTTTCGAGGGAACCGCGACAGCGGTGCCGAGATGAAAATGTTGTGCGTATTATACGCGCGCGCGCGCCTGTAGTTTGAGGTGAGCTTTTGGGAAGTGAAGGTTGCGGAAATGTATAGCTGCGCTATAATCGTGAATTATGTATACGCGAGAGTCACCCGGAGGCGTACGACGAGATTCTGAAATCCACGCGATTCGTTGCTTGTTTGCGTTTGATGTTTCGGCCGAAACATATATATATATATAGATTTGATCCACGCACATATTGTGTAGTATACAATATTTTAAATGTGTTGACACTCTTCTTGTACTTTTATCATAATTTTTGGATATGGAAATATCAAGAATAGAGAGAAATTTAACTTCTTTTCGTTGCTCGCAATATGTTTCCGAAAAAGAATTCAATTTTATCGCAAAGCAGTCCTATAGATGTGTGTATAATAGGTAGCCTTTTATGCGTTCGTTGAATGCGTTGAATGCGTTGAAATTGAAGTTTTCTTAATTAAAGTATATATATATATTTGTGTTCAGTGGGAGTTTCAATCCCGCGCAGCGCATACATTTCATCACGCATTATTCAAATATTTAATAAGCGCACGTCTACGATAAGTTCGCAAATTCCAAATTGTTTTTTACATATCATCGTTTGATGTGTGCAATTCTTTTGAAACTCCATTAACTATGGCCTACGATAAGGCGGTGCACAGTACCAGTCCAGAAAATGTTTTGAAGCGATTTACAAAGAAATGTGTAACTTGGCATACCTACACCCACAGTTAATATAGGTAACAGGTTGAAAATCAAGCTGCACGTTATATGCACAAAAGGTCGAATAAAGCGTAAAAGCAATCAGAGAACGAACAGAAATACACAGTAAGACAAAGGAAAAAGGGCAAAGTAAAACTAACGACATACATATATACCCTTAACAGACGGACACACAGGATAAAGGATATAAAAAGTGGTGGGACGCAAGCCGAAGGGAAAATAGAAAGATGTCTAGCACGTGCGCTTCCAAGACCAGTCTGTCTGTGTACGTGTGTGTGTGTGTGACTCTGTTCGCGGGACTGCACAGGTCTTGTATCTCCCGCTGCTACATCTGCGGAATGCCTCGATCGTATTCCACGCGTCCTTTCCCTATATATACTACGCTCTCGCGTATATCTATACACGCGCGGTTTCCGAAGACATCAGCTTGGCTCGACTCGCGCGGAAACACAGCTGCACCACCTGACACACCGGTAATCCACGCAGCGTCTGCGTCCGCGCGCGGCGATTTCGAACGGGGAGGTTCGATGCTGACGGACCCATCTGCAACTCACTCTCTCTCTCTCTCTCTCTCTCGCGGGCGCGCAACGCACCTGCGAACATACTTGCGATATTGCCGCGTACATTGCACTGTACATACCCTTTGCGGGGGGGGGGAGGGGGGCGAGCACGAGGCTAAATCTCGGAACGATGTGTTGTGCGCGAAGGGGGGAGTTTAAATTTGTTGGAGGGAAATTTTCAATCGGATCGATTTGAGGCGCCAACTGCGAGCTCGAGTATTGGATTTGCGGACGACAAGTGTTTTCTAGCATAGTGTGTCTTTGCACTTTGGCGATTTTGCCAACGCGAAACTATGTGCAACGATGGATAGGATTTTCTATTTGGATTTAAGCTTCCGGTCGAAACTATTAATATTATTTTTAATGTCGATGCCTTTAATTGAGAAATAAATTTATTCAATTATTTACTTTTTTTTTATTTGAATACACAGAACATATAAAAAATATATCGAAAACGAAGTGAATTATAAATTATAAAGAAGAATCCTTGAATTTTACTAAACGCAATTCTTACATATACATATATATGTATAGTGAAAAGCAGGCCGTCGACGCAAGTCATAACCACCACTGTCCTATATATATATATATATACAGAATCACACGCTGGTACCGCGCGGCACAAACCATGTATAGGATATATATACGTATACATGTACAAACATACGCGCGCACACAAAAGAGCACTGCGAGTGATTTTTCCTCTATGTTAGGCCGCGGGCGCCTGCAGCAGCAGCAGCAGCAGCAGCGACGGCAGCAGAATGGAGAAGCGCGTATCTGCTTTTGAAGCGCGATTGATTGACAGAGCCAGAAGCCGCGAGTTGCGTCTCTACCTCTATATATATATGTACATACGTATGTGTATAGCACACGCGATCATCGATGTGCGGGCACCGTTCTCTCTCTCTCGCGAAACCGACAAAACCATCGAATAACGCAATTCATCCCCGGCAGACGCCGCCGCCGTTTAAACAATTTCGTTAGGTGCTTCATGCAGCCGACGCTAAATAAAACGAAAACAAAAAAAAAGAACAGAGAGAAGAATGGGTATAAACTGGTCTGTTCGGTGTGTTGTGTGCGGTCGTGAAAGATTTTTGGCCCCGTGCGAAAATCAACGAGTCGCTGTTGGAGGTGTGTCGTGGGATGAAAAGGAGTCCGAGTGGTAAGTTTGCAGGTGTTTCAGTGAGGAATTTTGGATGTTTTTGCTGAGATGAAGAGTTAGCTTTGTTGTACAAAATAGAACGTTATATCGTGATTGCAGGGGGAGAAAATTTAATTAACAAAATTTAAAAACATTTTAACGAGATACTTATAATGCACGTAACGAGATTTTTATTGTTTGGACAAGCTGCGCATACAATCTTGATCCTTCTTTTTTATCTATAAAAGTATTCCCTAAACTTTCTTCTTAAAAACCGTCAGTTTATCGAATCAGTTTTTACGTGACTTTATAAAATGAAATAGTTATAAAACTATGAGTCTTTTATAATTCATAAAAAAAAATCGAACTGTTTTTCATTTATGCGCGGTGTACCTGAAAGTAAAGTAAGTTAAAAAACTTGATTGTGCATAAAAAATTTTTATTCCATTTAAGGTCGTAAAACATTATATTTGGTTCTTAAAACAAAAATCTATTTTCGGCAATAGTCGGTTGTAAAGCAAACCAATATTAATTACGTTGTACTTCTGTGAATTTTTTATCAAACTTATTTTGGTTTAATTTATAAATTGTAAGTGATGAATTTGAATTGTTGCAACAGTCAAAAGCACTCGTTACAATTTGACTAACGCGTTAATATGATGAGTTAGCGCCACGCGTAGTGTATAACTATATGCGCTAGACATGGGTTATATATGCGCCTTATCAATGCACAAACGGAAACATAAGCACGTTCGTTCTACATAAATGACTTACATGATCTGTACGCGGTGATGTTACATCCTACCTGCATTTTGCGTGCAACCTAATGACGAAGCGTAATGAGTTAACAATACGCTAACTAGATTCCAAGTTACAATTAGTTATTTAACTCTAAATTAAAGAATATGTTAGATAGAACATTTAAATATTATGTATACCATAATATTATAGGGAAAAATAACATTTTTATTATATTTAAAAATCATAATAATTATGCATAAGAAAAAAAAAACATTTTCTCATGCTCATGCAAAAGCTACCCGCATTGTACTTCGCCAAATTCAAATCCCAATAAAATTATCAATCTACTTTAACGATTGATCCACCCAAAAAAAAACTCCTCCAGTAAGCATCGACGCATTTCGGTCGCGCAAACGAAAAAAAAAAAGATGAAAAGAAACGTAAAGTAAAAAATCTTGCATAACAGTCACGAGATCATGCCATAATATTACACGATCGCTTAACGAAGCACCAGCCGGGCTCTCACGCGTACAGCATAGCAGGAACAGCGGCAGCGGCGGTGTATTATAGGAGTAAAAAACCACCTGCATTAGCCATGATCGTCGTCACGTGTACAGGCGGTATATACGATATGAGGGCTCGCACGAGGGCTTGACTATCGCGCATCACCGCAATAACCGACGAATCACCCAGATAAAAGCACACACACACACAGAGCCGAGGTTGATAGAGCGGTGCGGTATATACAATACACAAGTGCATCGAAGCTCTCTAGCGCGCGGCCGATTGTGCGTGACATTTTTACAATGAAGCCGCCTAAACGTGCGCGTGAGTACTTCTATACATAAAATACTCTCTCTCTCTCTCTCTTCTATGACGCGCCAAGAGAAGAGAAGGAGAGAGAGAAAGGTATATAACGGAGGCGGTAGACATCTGGCCTCTGTCTCGCCGAGCCGTTCTAATATTGGAAATTTCAGCGAGAGAGAGAGAGAGAGAGAGCAGCGGTGCTGCAGTCGCGCGCGCGAAGCTCGCTGCCGCCGCGCCATGTGCGGAACATATGTATAAACATAAGCCAGGCTGTTTCGCCGGCTGGCGCACCGGAGACTCCGAGTGAGAGGCTGCTGCTTATACCGCGACCGCTGCTGCTGCTACTACTACTCCTTGCCTTCCTTTGAAAAAAAAAAAGAGAAATGAAAAAGAGCCCGACTGGGCTACGAGGGTTAGCGGGACTGGTGACGATCGATTCGCGATTATATTCGACACGAGCTATCGCTATATATATGTACGATCGTAGGAGAATATTGCAGTATATACGAACTAAGCTAATGCAGTCTTTCTGTCTCTCTTTCTCTCTCTCTCTCTCTTCTTTTTTTGTTTTCGAGGCCTGGTCATTGTTTGGTTGTGTATATACGGTGCGTCTTTTTGGCCCGATTGTTTTAAGGGAGCCATTGTGCGTTGTATATATGTTTTTTTTTGTGCACGAGCGAGGGATTGATGAAGCTGTACGTATGTATATATAATACGGGAGTGGGTTTACGCGCTCTCGCCGCTCTGATAAACCAACGGTTCCTCTATATATATATATGCTCCCATGCGAGCGCGTGTATATATTTTTAGAAGTTTAATGAAGCTATTGAATGCGCCGACGCCGATATTAAAGGTGAGCGCACTCTCTTTCTCTCTCTCTCTCTCTGCCTTGGGCGATATTGAATTTCTTTTTTTTTTGTTTTCTGGTGGATCAACGTGTGTGTATACTCGGATCGTAGGCGAATTTAATTTTTTTTTCGGGTGCATCGTGCAGTCCCTGCATCGGTGCGGCTGATTATGTTATCGCGCGATATTGCTGTGGGGCTACTTTTTATTATTGAAATTGTGAAATTATTGTTAAATATTAAAGATAGTCTTTACTGTTAAATATTTGTACATCAAGAGAGTTTTAATGAATTTTATATATAATTATTTTTTTATAAGTATAGTCATTATATATTGCGCGAGAGCAACTGAAAGAACCTTAAATATGCCTCGAATTGACTGATGAAAGCCGAAAGCTATTTTTTCAGCCTGTCAATCTTATACAATTTAACCGTTCAAATAAATTTATCAAATTCGGTGTAATTTATAAGTATCATTTTAAACCAAGTGAAAATAATCTTTATTCATTGAACAAAGCATATATCGGTTTTGCCTTCGTTATACACGTCAAATTTTTCTTCACAAACATCGAATGTTGCGTTTGCGCGCGCGCACGCTGCCAATAACAGCAGCTGAATAACGTTAAAATAGACTGTGTGTTTACATGCACCAAAATGTTTCTCATGACTTAAGTTGACTCAGATGTATATATTCAACATTAATAACACATATACTTCTGCCAGACGCTCTCGTATCGTCGTTACTATACTGGATTCCCAGAAGAAGAAAAGAATTATGAATTATTTATAAAAATACGAAAGCGTTAAGAAATATTCACTCGATCCGCACAAATATACATTTAAACAATTCGTGCTTCTAAAACTCAAATTTATCATGAACGCGCAGTAATCTACTTATAATAGAATCATATATTACAAAATGCGAATTATATAGGCCGCAAGAATTCACGGGATACTCAAATTGCCAAATTGCCTCGCCGCGAGACCCGATCTGAAAATGCTAATTATCGAAAACTTACGGGAGGAATTAAGACGGATCGACGAGACTCCAGAGAGAGAGAGAGAGTGAGAGAGAAGGGTGAACGAATGCGGGCGAAAGAGGGAGAGAGAGATCGAGACAGAGAAAGGAAGAGCTTCATTGATTCGTTTACACGTTCTCTCTCTTCTCCCTCTGCACGCGCGCCAGCACGAAAGGCTCGCACAAGATGTTTTTCATCTCGGCACGGATCTCCCGCGGCGTGTGGCGCGTCGGCAGCCGCCGGGATTTCGTAAGTCAGCATCAGCCCACGGAGTGGAAGCAGCGGCGTCGGCCCGGCCACATCTGGATCCTGACAGCGTATATAAGTATGTGCGTTGAGGCGCACATGGCACCTGACCTCCTCCTCCTCCCCCACAAACTCTCTCTCTCTCTCTCTCTCTCTCTCTCTCTCTCTCTCTCAGTGCCCTCTGCACAAGCGCCCGAATGAGTCACGAACGATATTGCAATCTCTCTTGCAGAAGCTGGCTATAGAGGGGACAGAGAGAGAGAGAGGCTATACGTACGTGACTTTTGCATATACGTGTTTTGCGGGAGAGGCAGAATGTATTGGAGGAGGAGGGGTGCGGAGAGGGAGGAAAGGGGGTTGAAATGTGCAGGATGTGTCACGCGCGCGTTGCAGCAGCAGCAGCAGCAGCAGAGAGAGGGAGCAGACCGACAGAGAACGGATTCGAACTTTTCTAATTACCGCAAGAACGCGCTCGCGCCAGCCAGAGAGTGAGAGAGAGAGAGGAGAAAAAAGGAGCGCGCGACTGCTGCTGCTACTGCTGCGGATGAGGATCGAGGCCGGAAGTCGCGCGTGGTATAAAAGCTATATGCGCCTCGCGGAGGGGTGAAAAAGCTCGCGGCGCGGTAACGAATTTCGTTGAAGTGTATCGCTGCTTTGGATTTGGCCGCGACGCTGCTGCTGTCCAATGTGCACGGTGGTGATTTTGGCGGCTATATACATTTGGCTGCGCGGTGTACAATTTACTGAAAGGCTTTTATTTAGATAATCTACGAAAAATAAGTATGTGATTACGATAGCTATCTTATATTTCAAGGCTCGGCCGATACACACCAATCTCATTCGTATAGATACATTACGGTCCCTTTAAAAATTATCACCTGAAGTAATATCAATTTCAAATAATGAAATCCGAATATAATAAGCATAGCCGTATTGAATCCTCATTATCGTATATCAGCGATTGTTCCTCACGTTTATATTATCGATATCGCGCAATGCAACAACGCGGGATAAATAAAGCTGTTGAGAAAATGAGCCTCGCGAGCAAAAGCTGCGAATTTGTCGCTGCGGCACGTATATCACTTCCCGGCGGGGAGCGAGATTTCGCTTGTTTACTTAACTAAGCATCTTAACGAGTGACGGGAGATACTCGTTCATCTTCCCATACCCAGGGTAACCAACTTAATTTATCCCCCCCCCCCCTTTTTTTTTCTTTATTCCTACTCTTTACGCAGCGCAAGGTTCTCGGTGTATTTGAAAACAAAATTTTGCGCATTGTTGACGCTCGCTATTTAGAACGTATTTGCACGTCATGAGATTACAGTCATCGCGATGTACATACATTATTATAAATCATTTTGGTAATTTATTACGAAGCTTTATGATCGAAATGACAGTTTCTATGATAAAAACTCTGCTGCGTCGTTAAAGGAGTATACCCGTATGAGGGCACACGTATAATAGATATTAATAGAAAAAAAGAGCTTTTTTTGTACATCTCGTATAGGTGATTGTTAAACGAAGCGATATATTATGAATTGCAAGAACGTGACCGAAAAATTTCCATTCCAACTTGTATATTTTTATCTTAAAAACATCGATGTATTAAGTGCATCCTTGAGTACAAAGTTCATAATTATAGGATAAAAAGATAATGAAAAGCTAAATACTTTAATGTATTTTTTTAATCATAATATTATTCTCAGATATTATTGAAATTATAACAATTGAGAATACAATGTGCATCGATTGGCTTACTTCCAGTTTTATCGTATAACGTAATAAGATAGTGATGAAACAAATTATTACACTTTATGTATATTTCATCCGTGAAATGAAATAAAACACATTATTAACCGAGAGACACAAAGTACTTATTCATTATAATGACAAAAATATATTATCGTATTGTTCGAATTCAAATATATAAAGCGCATACATTCCGTTTCATCCCATATACCCGATTGCATTGGTCTCGCAATCAATATATCTATAATCTTTTAATCTCTCGAAAATTATTGAAATAATATACGATAAACTTATTTACTTTTGGACGATAACGACCATTTAATTAAATTATATGTTTGTTGCGTTATTAATGATAAAAGGATTTATATTTTACTAAATTACTTTGAACAAAGTGCGTTATATTATGATATACATAATAGAGCTACGAAGAGAATCTCAAGCAATTCACGTATACAGACAATCTGCGAAAACTCCCTTACACAAACAGTCTCCGAAAATTCGCTCCTGCGTCAGCGCTAAATATCGTACCTCAACAGCAGCCTATACGAAAAAAAGCACGCGAATTTTCAGCACCTTTTAATTCAACGCTTTTTTTTCTACTTACGGCTCCTCTCTCTCTCTCTCTCTCTCTCTCTCTCTATCGCCACTTCTGCTTTATATCTCGAGACTCGTGCATACCGCATACACGTCCGCGCGCGAAGGATAGAAAACAGCCGCCGCGGGGCTCTGTTATATATTATACATTATAAACGTCGATCCGCGGGCGGGTATTACGAGACTTTTGGCTCTCGCACTCGCGCGAATCTCTGGTCTTTATATATATATATATATTGTTGCCTGCGTAATGTTTGTGGTGTATAAACAGATGCGTCGGCTATAAGGTTTTTCTGCTTGAAATTTGATATTCGCTCGGGACCCTATCCTACATAGTACGGTGTACATCGATATACAGATAGTTTCAATCTGAAAACTGTAGTTAATTGCTGTTTTGGCTTTTTATTATTAATATAATTCGAACGTAATTTCTATGTATGCCTATATATACCTATATGTAAAGCTTAAATCGTGATTAAAGACGCATTCTAAACGTATATCCATATAAAATCACCACTAAAACGTCCGTTACGCCAAACAAGTTGGCAATAAATTTCGAAGGCGAGGGGCTAAAATGCACAAATAAGAGGAAGGGAAGGATAGATCGTTGTATAAACAAATAATAAGAATCGGTGGTGAGGACAAGTGTAGGGAGGCTGCTGTCACTCATTAGATCGAGCGGGTGCGCTCATCCTCGGCGCAAAACCAATGGTAAAACGTTGCGCGTTTCTCTCGTTAAAACGGCTATCGCGTATGCAGAACGAGAGAGCTTAAAGGACGCGCGCGCCTCGGAAAGCACGTACTGCTAAATGTGTGTGTGTGTGGCCGGTGGACTACCGCTGCTGATGCTGCTGCTATACGACGTGGATGGGGAGGGTCTGGAATCAATCAAATTCGAATCGCGAGGCGCTCGCGTCTGTTACCTCCTCTCCCTCGCTGCTGTCTCTATACTTGGCTGTCGCCACGATTTTTCTTTCTCTCACTCTCTCTCTCTCTCTTTGCAATCTTTCTCTCGTTCTTCCACCCCTTTTCTCTCTCTCTCTCACTCGCTCGCTCTGTCTGTTTTTTTTTTGCTCTGCGTCTCGAGTGAAACAGCCGCCACACACGCGCTCGCGTGGCAGCTTCTTCTGCTTTGCTGTCTTTTCCCTTTTTTTCTTATTTCCTGCACAATATATATTGTTTAATCGTCTTTATTCTTTCCTATATCACTCGTACACGGATTATTTTTATTTTAAAGTTTTTGGAAAGTGTTCGACCGATTTATATACATTTGCTGCGAATCGAAGGTATTTTGCCAAAAGTATATAAAAATTTATTTCAAAATGGATGTTTAAGGTTTTCCCTATATTCTTATAATAAAATGCAGAGACTTTATAGGTCGAATAAACCAAGAGACTACTTTGCCCATAAATTTAATCTTTAAAGTCCATCATCCGTAACAATTAATTTCATCGGTGATGCACGCACATTCTCAATCCCTCGTCCTGCATCTCTGTTTCAGGGGCGTGCACTTCAGCTATAGTCGCGCGAATCGCAGGATGAAGGTGGAGGGCGGCGGCGGTGGCGGCGGTGGCGGAGTGGCGACGAGCAGCAACAGCGCGCACCTCCACAAGATCAAGGTCAAGGAGGAGGCGAAGGAATGCGTACTACAGCAGTCCTCCACCTCCTCCTCCTCCTCGTCATCATCAGCGGCAGCGGGAGCAGGAGCGAACACCGTGACAGCGACGAACAGTTCATCCTCGTCGTCGTCGAGCGGCTCCTCGTCACCGACTCGCATCGCCGGTTCCGGACCACTGCAGCAGCCGATCGGTGCCATTGCCACCATCACGATAAGCAGCGGCTGCTGCGGCACGGTCGAACTGCCGTCCACTGTCCAGGCCAAACAGACCGGCTGCAATGCCCTTGCCGCTAACGAGGCTTTACCCGTTGATCTCGATCTCAAGAGCAGGCCAAAGGGTGAGCGTGGCACGTGCACGTGTAGTGTTGGCTATATAGTGTGTGTATGCAGGGTGTTTGTGCACTTGAGCGCAGAGGGTTCCAGCGAATATCTGACGCAATGGGTTTTTAAGTAGAATCAGCTTTATTTGGCAAGACGAGTGCATGCATTTATTAATGTTATGATTATTTAATTTTATTATACATATCGCAGGATATTCGATACATAATATATTGTAGTTGAGAAGAAGAAAAATTATAGCTTATAACAAGATATTTACTTTTATTAGTTTGATTAATTTGAAATTGATTGTTGCGAATAGCAATTTTAAAATTGAGTAAATGTTTAAGAGCTTCGAAAACTAGTTCGATTACCGATTATATCGACTTTATATATATATATATATATATATTAGTAGAATATTATATTCATGAATATATAATTAATGAAGATTCCATCATCTCGTAGTCTTCCGTCTCAAAAGTGTGCATCGCTAATCCATCAAGAAAGTATATAGTATATCATTTATGCAACGCGAATAAGACCCGCAGCGGAACAAAAACTCTTGCCGACTTATACCGGCAACCCATCAACGAAAATCCGCTAAACGACAATATGTACATACTACTTTCAGAGACATTCGGCCAACATTCCCGCAGCCATTCAGACTCTTATAAGCCCATAGTAACGCAAAAAAGTAAAGGGGGGGGGGGGATAGCAAAAAGCTCCGACATCCTTTTCTCGCGCTCGCTCGACACGTATTTCACCAGCAGAATTTTCGGCTACAGCACCCATGCATCAGGAATATACGCGCGCACACACAGACAGAGAGAGAGAGAGAGAGAGAGAGAGAGTCTGCATGGGGGCACCCGTATGACCTCCTCTCTCCCGTCCATCCCTCGTTTTCTCGCCGAGTTTCCAAATCGCTCGCGCCTCGCGGCCACGCAGCATTTAGCCCACGGGTTGGGAGAAGAGAGACGCGCAGCTTATCTAGACGGCGAAAGCCCGCAGGCACGATGATGCAGGAGAACTGGGACGTACGCACACCAAACACCAGCTGCGCCCGCCTCTTATGCTCTAGACACTTTGCTTTCAATTCTTTCTCTCTCTCCCTCTCTCTTTCTCTCCCGTATATAATGTATATGTGCAATGGGATTAGAGCGTCGATGATTTTTAAAGACCTGCGATCTTAGTCGTGTTCGCAATGGGATGTTGTTTGCAGCCGTAATATAGATTCTCGAGTGATTTCCGGGGGATTATATGTATATAGCTGGAGCGCTAGGGGAACCCAGAGGGTTAATTTTTGACGCGATACGAGATGCAGGGACGACGTGAGTGGATTTAGTCTGTGGCTCTACGCGCTTATACTAAGTGATGGATGGATGCTTTTCGAGGGATATTAAGGATCCGAGCTCATTTGGGCTTATTGAAAGTTTATACGATCTAGCTCAAGGCTCGAGTTTTATTTCGACTTGTCGGGTGTAGATGGCCAATAATTAATTAATCGAAAAACAAGATTATTTTGTAACTACTTTGTTAAATAAGAATATGTTCCATATTATTCGATTTTAATTTTTTGCTTTGAAAGTATTCTATTACGTAAAAACAAATATTTTTGTGTCTGCCATTTATTATTAACAAGAATTGACAAATAATAATAAATCTTCACTATATAACGTCATAGAAATACATTGCAAATACAATGATTTTAAAGACAAATCGTGTACCGTTCAAGAAGTAGAAAAGCATATCCAATAAAATTTCAGCCTCCGATCTGCTGCAACTGCGATACTCGAGAAAAAAAAAAGAAGCAAAAAGTACATCGGTAGAAAATCCTGGAAATAAGGGTCCAAGTACACATCCCGTCGCATTATACGTTATAATCGTCTTCGTGAGCCGTGCGCCGCTTCCACATCTTTTATACACAAGTATACATATACACTGCACGAAGTAGGCCCTCGGTGTCGAAGCGCAAACTTATACTCGACAAACGCCAGATCGTATATAGGAAAAACTATAAAGTAGAATATGCGCGATTATTATTTTGCCCCGTTTCTGATTTTTTTTTTGTTTTCGTAGACCGAATTATTGCTAATAAATAGTGCATATGTGTATGGTTTTGAATCAAAAGGAAAACTAAAAATCTAAATTTAGATTTGTTATAAAATTAGTTATAGAGATGTAAAATTTCGAAAGATATTTTTAAACCGTTTCTAGTTTTGCCAATCACAATAACTCTTTTCGAGCGATAAATTTTGATTATTTGAAATTTTGATCGCTATACAGTATAGTAAGGAAAACATTCGCACCAGATCCGCAGAATTCAAAATCCTGTCACCAAACGCGCATACCAAGCTCGCGTCTCTAAATGAAACAAAAAAAAAAAGAAAAGAGAAACGTGTGCGGCAGTAGAGAGAGCTTAAAAAACAGGGAAGGCAAGACTAAAGGGCACATTATACACATAGAGAGTATCGCTCTTAAAAATAATTATAATCGCCCAACTTAAACACGCTTCCTTTTTTTTTACGACCCGAGCCGCCCTACACACATCCCCCTATTGGTCTCTCCTATACTTCCTGCTTCCCTTAGCGCTCTTTATAAACACAGAGCAGTGCACACACCATGACACACTCGCGCGACGTTCCTTCCACCTCCACCCCCCTCTTCCGCCTGTACACAGCATCCTCTCTCTCTCTCCCTCTCTGCAGAGGCAGGCCTGCAAGCGAAGCGAGAGAGAGAGAGAAAGCTCCGGGAACTCGGTGGCGCATACACACACACACACAGAAGAGAGAGAGCTCGGTGCCTGGCGCGGACGCGATAAGACACGTCCGACACTTTCCCGAGCGCTGCCTCTCTGCTCCCCGCTGATATCGCCCAGCGGCAGCGGCTCTCTCTCACTCTGCACCGAACACCCATCCTCTCCAGGACCTGAGATCCCACACACACACACACACACACACGTAGTAGGAAGAGCTGGCTCTGCGCTTGGAGCTCGCGCGGAGAGGCATATCGTGCGCGGCTAAAGAGAGAGAGAGAGGGATGAACTGACGAGCGCGCGTGTGTCGTTGCATCGCGCCCACGGCTAAAGGGCTCGTGCGTTTTCGAAGGGGATTTTGCTATTTTGCGGTTTTGCGGCCCCGTGGCATCGAGGGGTGGGAGTTAGAGATAGAGGACGGGGGAGTTTGGTTGCGCGTGCGTTATATTATAGAGAACGGCTGCGATGGGTTGCGATGACGATTGTGGCGGTGGTGGTTGCCGATGACTCGATGCAGTCCGCGATTCTTTTGAAGCCATCATGCGATATGGCTGACAGTGACGGCGAGTCATCGGTTCGCATGCTTGTATAATGACTGGTAGAATTGTACAGATCGTATATGGCTATTGGTTCGTTTGATAGAATGAAAATTGATTTTGTGAATACCGGAGTTTGATGGGAAAACAAACGTAGACCGGTTAATTGGATGAAATACGAGAATTGATGTGAAAAAGAAAAGAGTAATAAAAAATGACGAGAGGTGGTGAGTTTGAATTGCTTGATAACATTTTTAACGGTTATATATATATAAATTTATAATTTATTGTCAAGTGGATCTGATATAGTAGTTCGAGGCACAATTAAATCAGAAACTATTTTTAAATATCATCGATATAGATGTACAAAATATCTATATTTGTTTCTGTGTATCTTTACAATTGCACTCGGACAACACATTGGATATAATATGTAGAAACAGAATTGGTTGTTTACTAAACGATTATCATTATCCACCGGCAAGCGCTAAAGAAACCATGCACAACGCGTTACAGGTCCAGTCCGCAATTCTAATAAACATACAACTATTTCCCGCAAAACGCGCTTAAATATATAGCCGGTACGCACTCGCGCCAGTGCATTTTTCCCGGCTGGTCGCGCCCAACTTTTCAATTTAAACTTTTCGTTTATTAAAATCATCCGTAGCAGCCTCCGCGAGACTCGATCTCTCTCCCTCTCTCTCTGTCTCTCTCAATAGGGTAGTCGCGATGCGGCGTCGGCTGTGCACAGTGCATGGGGCGCCGCTGCTGCGGGGCTGTCTTTCTCAGACCCATCTTTTGGAATTCTTTCTCCTTCGATTCCTTCTCGGACGGAAGATTGACTCGAGTTCCGCACACTGGTGGAAGAAGAGATAAAGAGAATACGAGAATACGAGAATACGAGAAAGGAAGGAAACTGCGCCGGCGGGTACATAGGAAAACGCGCAGAGTGGAAGAGAGAGAGAGAGAGAGAGGAGGGGTGGGAAGGAGTTAGCAGGTGGAGAAGCGAGAGGGGCGGCGCGCGGGAGGAATTGCGATCAAAGCCATCTGTTGCATTGTCCTGGCAATTAGGAGGCGACAGCTGAGTCCCGCCGTACTTACTTCCTTCAGCGGTGCTCAACCTCGTCCGACTATATACGAGCCGAGGGAGCTTATATATATATATATATATATATGTATATAACCTAAGCCGGAGCTTTCGAGCTTTCGCCGACTCGCACGACCAATTCCTAGCTCGATGACATTGCGGTACAGGTCATTTACTCTCTCTCTCTCTCTAGAATTCCGAATGAGATTGATTTTTTAATTCATGCAATAGTAATAATTTGTTCGAGAGCACACAATACCCATTTGGTAAATTTGCACCAAGATTCGTTGAAATTGTTTTTTGTTATCAATTTTATCGATATATAAAAGCTCGACGTATCCCCTATAACGGAACATCAATAGCTGTAAATCAAACTGTACCCGTACTCCCAAAACAAAAATTGCTCGAACCCTCATTCGTACGACTCCAAGTTCTCAGTAGGTACACAGACAACGAGCTCAGAAAAGAGAAAGGCTTAAAAAAGAAGAGAAATGAAAAATAAATAGTACGAAAACGAAGGTATATAAGAGGAGGGGATCCTGCAACCCTTGGCTCAAACAATCTTATCGCGCTAGATCCGATATAGTAGTCGGTCTTACGCGGCACCCGCACAAACGCTGCTGATGCAGAGAAGGAAAAACGTGCGGGATAAAAGCGCGTGGAGCGCGAGCTGAGCGTCGCTGTAGGAAGTAACAGCTGGCCGCGTAGGGATGGTAACATCAGCAGCGTGCGAGAGCGCCAGCAGCAGCAGCAGCACCGGGGACCATTTCCGTCACCTTCCCCGGATATGTATGCATATATATATATATATGTATACAAGCGCGTGCGAGAGAGCCTTTTCTTATAGGGGCATTCTTATGTGCGCCCTGAGCGCCTGGAAGGACTGAAACGAAAGACTTCTATATATATATATTGTGTACGACACGATGACAGAAAGAACGTTATGGGGTTTTCTTCCTTGGTTCTTAGAAGAAATGGAAATTAGAAGAGTTGATCGGGGTAGCGCGCGAATTTTTATAGCAAAAATTCGATATACAACGACAACTTGCTTTAGAATTTCTAAATCAAGGGTTTTAAATACCTTTATACAAGAGTCACCGGGATGACGTTTATTATTGTCAATATATAGCCCGTTTTATTTTCAAACCTCTAAAACTATAGAGTAACGAGCCAAAGACTCTACAATTGAAACCTTCAAGTCCCACCAAAATGCACAAAACAGCAAAGTCACGCACTGGGTGCAACACTTATAGGAAGCATCAACGCGAATTTCTAATGTTGTCATTGCGTCGGCAGCAGAAGCACGCTTCGTGCATGAGGTGACGAAAAAAGAAAAGACCCGATTGAGCTGCAGCGAAGTCTTATATACAGGTATACATCGGGTGAAAAGCCGGGCAAAGATGGCTTGCTCGCTCGAGATTAGACAAAGTTCCGGTGTATATACATGCACATGTGTGTGTGTACAAGTGATTACCTGCTGGAGGCAGGTGGCAGCGACGTGGCGCTCCGCGTTCCGCGCGCTCACTATTTCTCTTTCGCTGCGCATGCTCCACTATACATATATATATATATATGTGTGTGTGTAGCCGACTCTGCTGTGCACTCTTTGCGACTGACACTGCACGCTGCCTTTTCGCACACCCTTTTTCCGATATCCTACCTGAGCCTTGTTGCTATTTCTCTGCTGAACGCGCTACATTCAATCCAGTTTTTTTGAACTCTGTTGCTGTGCGGTGATTAAAAATACACATACAACATATCATTTCTTGTTTCCGTATCAACATTCGACAATGCATACCTCTTCGTCGAAGAACAATATCCCTGTTATAACGCATGAAAACCAATTATCAAAGTCGAGCTGCTGAGCGATCAATGAAACGAAAATATATGTAATAGCGCTTTTTCGGGGCCCCCAAGGCAAAACTTGTTTGCTGAACTTTCGCGGTTAACGAGTCCAAAGCTCGTGTGAAAGATTAGCCCTAATTTAGGAATTTTGGAAACCGCAGTTTGAGTAGTAAACCAACCATAATTCAGCAGAAGTTCAGCCAGATTTTATTAGCAGTGCAATCTCAATCGAGTATTCTAAATATTTTGCGAAAGTTATTTATATATCAAAGTTTTTCTGCAGTTATCGTACAATAAATAATAATTAATTATATAATATAATTGTGCCAATTGGTTCATCATCGCAATATTTCTTGCCTCCTAAACAGAATGCAAAAAATTAATATATACTCTATCGCTAAAAATTACAAAACCGAGATTTCAATTATATCAGAGCTGTTCCAACAACTCTGTTTCCCTATGTCGACTATCATGCCATTTTTCTCTGTATCGCGGGAGCGGAAAAAGCTCTCCCACGGGTATTTTTCAACTCTCTCTCTCTCTCTCTCTCTCCGCGTAATCGGACGATCAATCGCTCCGAGGCATTTATGGTATCGTCATATACGACTATATATAGGCGCGACGCACTTCCCCGCGTGCAGTCTGTCGTACGTGGAACCTATGGCGCACGATCGCGCTGCTCCGTAAGCTCCATTATACACGTATACGCGTGTGTATGTATGTGTGGAGAGAGAGAGAGGATGTGCTATATACACCACACAGAGAGCGACGGAGTCTCTCCCGTTATCAGCGTGTCTACTCCAGCTCCTCATTGTTTCGCGCGCAGATGTATACTCCTCTCTCTCTCTCTCCTTCTCTCTCGCCCTGATAACGTACATAATGGTAAAGGGGGAGAGGGGGGAGAAGATGAAAAGAAGCGATGAGAGGTGGGCATTGCTTAGCATTCGTTTTTGTTTTAAAGCTCGTGAGCCGCGGTTTGTGCTTTTGAGCTTGGCAAACGCTATCGCTTTCAATAACAAAAGGCTGACATAAATAAACGAATTTCCTGGATTTTTAGTTAAACCTTGAGCTGCTTTTTGCCGTGGTGCGAGCTGATATGTTTGAATGAATGACCGAGGAGGCTCGTTTTAATGCGGGAGAAAAAAATCTGGCAAACGCGAGTTGTTGGCCCCGGTAAGCATGCGATTGACCCGGCAAACTTAGATGGTATCTAAAATGAAACAATATATCAATCGTTTAAATGAAAAAAGACAGTTTTTAAAATTATTTAACCATTTTATCGTCGGTATTTCTATTATCGGTAATCCTTACAAAATAAATTCTCATACATTCGATCACAGTATAATGGGGATTATTCTCTGAATACATTGCAAGTAAAACAGTCCTATTATACGTCCCATAAATCTTGTTGATAAATTAAACAGTCAGCTCTTACGTAATTTATATACTTATGTAATTCCAGCTTTATTCCCTTTACAGGTATGTTTCAAACGTGTTCAATTCACTTTAATCAATCAACAAAAATGATAATTTAAATTCGTCATATTTCATCAATGGAATTGCGTATATCAATATTTCATACATCATAAAGTGTGCGATCGAATAGAGAAAAAGGCAATTCAACATGTGGACAACTGGCTGACAAGTATAAGTTATTTTAAATTCCATATGTAACGAAATCGATAACGAGTATCTTGCACAAGTGTCTAATTTACTTGGAAAATTTCATAATTACATATATTGTTAAGCTGACAATTTTGGTTTCTTATAGAACGCATTATGATCCTTGATTTGCAGCTCTAGTATCACGAATAAATAGTAAATCTTGTGCAATGACAAGGGGGTTGAGATTCGATGCTTGTCTTGTTTTTGATGACGAATAGCTAGAATATAATTTTTCTCTAGAATTTAGAAAAATCTTTTTACCGATGAACGCGTAATAACTTTTGTTAGCTGTATATTGATTTGATAAGTACAATTATAATGTTTGTACCAAAACAATTCTATCACCGCAAAAGAAGCATTGTTCCCCAAGCCTAAATTTAAATATTCTAGATTTGCTTGAATTATCCGCAGCTCGTTCCCCTTCATAAAATATAAAATCACGTACTCGTCCAGCAACGTGGCATAGAACAAAATCACCATCGCAAATATACTGCAAAAACTCACAAAACAATCTGAAAATCTGTTTAGGCCCATCCCGAGACAAGCAATCATTACGAGAAGATGCAAACGGCACGGAAAGTCGAGGTTCCTCGTCACCTTCGCCCTCCTCCTCCCCGGGTTCGCACTACCACCAACAGCACAAACACCAGCAACAGCAACAGCAGCAGCAAACTCGCGCAGCATCCTCCTCCTCAGCTCGTTCACCGGACAGCGATGATCAGACGACGACAACGGCACCGACGACGACGGCTGCGACACTGCAATGTCTCAAGACCGAGGATGACGTGACATCTGGAAATCATCATCGGTTAGATGAGACCAAGTGCGGGGGATTAGATACGAATATTGCAGCTGGGACCGGACGATGCATATCCGGTATATTCGCTGCTCACGGAAAATTGAAGAGGCTACTCGGTACTCTAGTCCAATTCGCTATGGATATATCTCCGGATACTGGCGATACCGTCCGTACTTTGGTTCTTGGCCTCCTGGTAAGCTTTCATACATGTGAGATGTTTTTATTTACTGTTACTTAATAGCAAAAACTTAAAGACACGCGACACGTTTAATCATTTATGGCATTTGAAAATTTTTTTCATCGTTAGAATTGATTTAGGATAATTAAAGTCGTATTCTTTCGAAACAGGACGACAAACTAAATAAACAGGCGTCATTTATCTATTTCAATTAAATTTTTTTGCTGTTTTGGGCTTTGATCTTATATATTTGTATTTTATAGTGTCAAGTCGCTTGGATTTATAATTTTATCTGTACTTTATTTATTAACAAAGTGTTAGTTTTGTACAGTTCCTCTTACAAATACTTTTCCAAAAAATTGCTCTAGT
Organism: Megastigmus stigmatizans; assembly: GCA_900490015.1. NCBI lineage: Eukaryota > Metazoa > Arthropoda > Insecta > Hymenoptera > Megastigmidae > Megastigmus > Megastigmus stigmatizans. The sequence continues at coordinate 31,056 of UELV01179498.1, forward strand.
AAAAATAAATATGGGTTAAGGTCAAATCCAATGTCATCAAAAGTTGATCCCCAACAAACCGAACAACTTTTGTTATGGCTTAATTTCACGAAAAGATCCCCTCCGAAATCATGGACTGGAGAAATTAAAATGACTGTATATTATAATTACTGTTGAAATATAAGGCTGGAGGGATTTAGAAATAATTATTCTCAATTAAAGTTCATTTCAAACGTGAGAGATTTTATTAAATAAGCACTTCACATATAATATTAATATTCAATAATATTATATTTGTACATGTACCATACAGCGTGGCGTCTTTATTCTCGCTGGTTTGAGTAATATACATATATAAACATGATGCGATTTAAAAGAGCGCTAAATTAATTTAAAAAACATCTCCAGTAACTGACTCTGACTCGGATTTTGACGTCTTCTTACGAAGCATAAAGCTACTACAACCTCCCTGAAGTAAAACCTTTATTCCCCAACTGATATAAGTTTTTAAAATATAACTTAAAAAATATTTGCATTATAACATTTCATACATAAAAAATCCGGTGGATACTAAGCAACCATTAACAAAAAAAATCATGACTATAAAGATGGTATCTATATTGTTAACAGTATGAATAAAAGTGCTTTCATTATGCTCAATTATTTTAGTTACATTATCCAAATTTGACAACTCCAAGCCATACTCTATAAGCCTTTGAGTAATTGCATAAAATTTTTCAGCATACGGCGATGCTTTTTCGAAGGGAAATGCTCCTCCATCCTCATGAAATGACAAATCGATGATTTTCATAATCGGCTTCTGATTAGTATCCAAATGGATTTCCGAAAAATACTTTGCCTTGAAAAATGGCATTATACACATGATATTTTTGGTTTTCATTATCTTATTTCTACATTCATAGTCGTTCTTAATTTTTTTACTCTTGGAAAACAGATTATGAACATCAGAACTATCAAATTCATCGGCGAATAAGCGAGTATACACATCCATTTTGGACTCAAAAATATCTTGAAATGTGCTGAAATCTTGTTCCACTTCTTCAAATTTAATATCAGTGAGACTTGACAAAAATTTAGCCGAATAATTTATGGACAGGATAGCGAAGGTAAAGAATATAATCCTTTCAATTGCTCTTGTAGGTTGAGGTATTGGAATTCCTATGAAAAGTTGCAAAACTCGTAATCCTTGCCATTGAGACAACTGAAATGTTAGTAGTTGCGCCAGTATAGGCATCATAAGTACGATTAAAATTATACATGCCATGTACAGGAAAATACTTAATGGAAAATTAATCTTTTGGATAGGAATAATGGGAACGGTAATAACATATTTACTAAAGCCAATAAGTTTGCCTATCACTACTTCTCTGTTAAATAATTGTGAACCTATAAGCAGGATGAATGGAACAAAATTTATATGGTTGTTTTCTAATTTTCTGATTGTAGTATCAACCTGTGCAGGAAAGTTTTCATCTGAGTCCCACATAATATTCAAACTGAAATTTAATTTTGCCATGATTTTCTCAATATAATGGAAATATAGTCCAGCCATCTTCGCTGTGTTGTTGTCTACTTTTTCAAAATAGTAGAATGGTGGTATGTTAAAACCAGGTACATTTAAAGAGTACTGATAAAAGTTATTTAATTTGTCAGGAAACAAATAAATTATATTTTTTAAATAGTCTATATTGAAGCTATTAAGAAATGGATTGTAATTTAAAAAAAAACTTCATTTTTTGGATTAATTTTCAGAACTGAAAAATCCAAAAATTTCAATGTCCAGGCATAGATTAAGATTTCTCTTAGTGTACCGTTTGATTGGTCATCGCGACTAAAAAATATGTATAAGCATTTAGGTCTTGTTGGAACGGGTGATATTTCAACGAACTTGTTTAAAATATTGTATGTTTGTGTTAAAATATATTCTGGTTCACCATCTTCTTGAACGATCACGTAGATTGTTGATGATCTAGGATTTCGAAAAACTGGCATTTGCATCGAACGATTATCGCCAATATTATGAATTTCTGTTAGATCTATTCTAATAGACGGAATTTCACTTGTTAAATTTTCATAGAGAGAATTTTCAAGTCTTTTATTCATGCTTGACGTACTATTTGTAAAAATGGCCACTTGATACGGTCTTGAGTCAGAAATTAATTTACTTACTGTTTCAAATTTGAATTTATCCTCAGCACTTATTTTCACACAATTACTATAAATGCAACGAATCAGAATACACCAGAAAATTTGTAACACTTTATGTTTCTGGTATACGCGAACCATTTAGGCACCGAATACTCTCAATCGAATAGTTAAGTCAACAACTTTTGAACAGCGGTGACGAACTAAGACTTCTCTTGCTACTAATACAGTAGCAAAGCAATCTATTTATTTAATTTTATTATGAATATTGATCGACTGTTTTAAAATTGCACGGGTATATACCGATAGTAGAACACACGCACACACACACACACACACACATTTAGAAACACCTGTCCCTTGTACACGTAGAAAAATACTCTCTTTAAAATTACTATAATTTTCACTAATGGCGAGACAGAGCCAAATTATGAGAAACTTTACAATAATTATAAAACTTATTAGCATACATTCAATAATTTCCGCAAGTCCTGAGACTGGAAAATGATTAGAGTATTAACTAAAAATTATGCGCAGTAAAATTTCAATAACTTTATTTTTTAATTTAGTAAATTCAGTTATTTATACACTAAAAAATATTACTTTTGAAATTGGTATACCAAGCTTTTAATATTTGATATAAAGTATAGTAATAATTTAGAAAGTAGATGCTAAATCTATGTTTTCATTTGTTCAGAAATCGCGAATATACTACGTAAAGGCACTTCGCGATTGTTTTCACGAAGGTCACGTGACGACGCGCTGGTCGACTCGACCAGGTACCTCGAGCATCAACAACATGGAAAAAAGACTAAGGGAACTACTGCGCCAAGAGCAGTGTAGCAGCACCACTAGCAATAGTGTGCAGCGGCTACTCTGTTTCTGGGGTACTGGTTACCCCACTCACGTATGGAGAGTTGAGATAATTTTTTTTCGATTAATTATCTCGAAACTTTACACTCATCGAAATCGAATAAAAAATTGTTTCCAATGTAAAATTTTGCGCTCTTCCAATTGGTGTAAACCATTTTGTTCTAGCCTTAGCCGTTCTCGAGATATAAACAAATAAAACTTTGAAACTCTGTTTCCGCATGGAACCTCTGGACCTAGGAAGCGGCAAATATGAAAATCGATTTTTTCGACCCCGATTTACCTAATGACCAAAATGCAGTCGTTTCTATTTCATTTGTGTTTTGTACCTTGTTACTGTACTATATGTATCTTGTTTATTATACTATAGCATGGGTGAATGGTTCTCCCAGAAAAAGTGAACTGCTCTCCCGTTTGAAGGGCAAGCAGCTCGCCGTACACGTTGATTAGCAACAACATCAGTTGGGACAACCGCTCCCCGAGTCTTTTTTCCGTGTATAACTTTCGTCATCGTGGTAAAATTTTTCAGAATGAAAAAGTAGCACTTGTGGGAGTCTCCATCAGGCGGCTACGGACTTTCTGCACAGCTTATGACGGCTCTCGCAAGTGGTCAGAAATTGACTCGTTTAGTATATAAGAGAACTTTCAACAACATATATTCTGTTACATGCGATTATGCGTCAAAGTATAACGATACATCAGTATAGCGAAGTTATAGGTATTTATAAATTTATAGGTGGTTTTATATGTTTAGGAAAACAAGAACAGGCGAGCGTCTTTGAAATGTAAAATGCGTTGCGAATCCAATAAGTAAATTGTCTAAAATAAAGTATGTTAAAAAATGGAATATGAATTCAGGTTTAATATGATAATTCTAGAAAATAAGAATTCTCCGCGCTTCATTAAATAGAAAAACATATAGTATATTGAATTCAAAATTTATTTTAGTTTTTAAAAACATTCTTCTGGTATAGTAATAATTAAGAGTAAATAAATTAAAAATTTCTATACTGGTGTACTAATTATTAAAATAATATTTTCTAGAATTTAGCATACTTCAATTTTACTATACTGTCTACTAAACATTAGTAAACAGCGACTCTGTTTCACCATTGCTGAATATTATAGTAATTTTTCATGAAGTTTCTCGCAATTTTTAGTGAACTATTTTTCTCCGTGGGAAGCCATTGGAGCCCAGTTACTGACAATTACTATGTTTCATATATTTTCCGTTTAAATTTCAATATTTCAACATTTTTCGAATTTAGCCCAATTCTCTGTCGTCCACAGAATTGGACTCAACTCGAGGAGCATAGTTATCGATGAATACAGTTTCATTCTTTTTTTCGTTCAATTTTTAATATTTTAACATTTTTCGAGTTGAGCCTAATTCTTTGTAGTTCACAGAATTGGACTCAATTTGCAAAATGTTAAAATATTGTAAATTGAGCGAAAAAAATATGAAACCGTAAACGTCGCAACTATACTCGTCCGGCTTCCCGTACATACGATATTTTTAAAAAATTTTTATAAAAATTTAGAAATGAAAGAGTATCTTATAAATAAAGGAGTATTCATATAATATAGCTCACCATTAAAAATTACATGTTTAAAAATAAAAAAGAACTACTCAAGGATGTTCTCAAAATATGAGTAATTGTAGTGTCTCTTATAGGATTAAAAAACAATCTAAGGACAGCATGTATGAACAAAGTAAATAAAATAAATTAAATAATTATTTCTTTTGTCGCCAACAAAAAAAAAAGAAAATCATCCAATTATTTAAATAAGATATAATACATAAATAAACTAAGCCATAATTAGCTATACTTTACAATACATAGTGCTTTAACCCATATTGAAGGAAGCGACCAAAACGTGATACTCGAATTTCCATAACATAACATTATTTTTGTCGTTCAACCCCTCCTTGAGGGTATATGGGCCTCCGAAGGGGTGACAATCATTGCATAGCTACCAAAACGTGACACTTGCTTCAGAATAGCCTTTATATTTCTATAAATTTATGTCGCTGAGGTGTTAGATCTAATGATGTATACAAAGTAATAAACAGCTCAGCGTTACAAAGTCCATGCATTATTATTACAACATTAGAATATAACCATAATTCTTAAACACTGAACTTTCTCGATTCAAAGTTAAACCCAGCGGAAAGTTTGCTTTTGTTCCTCCCGCTACCCCTCATTTCTTACATAGCAAAGCTACAAATTAAATCCAAACTACTTGCACAAATCCGAGCGTTTGAAAGAGACAGTTCTTCCCCTCCCCTCTAAAACCCGCATGTCACGCACTTTCTCACGGTCTTTTTTCTTTTCTTTTTTGTTTCATCCATTCGTTTTTAGAGCGGATCAATGTCCGCGGAGGAATTCCACTCGGCACTGCAAGAGGCAACGAATTTCCCTCTGCGCGGATTTGTACTGCCATACCTGAGGCACACTCTGCCGTCCTTGCAGCGGGATCTGAGTGCAGCTGCCAGAGCCGACAACCAAGTGAGTAGAAAAAAAGAATTCTAATTAAATCCTACGCTGATTGCTGCTATGCACGTGGACGCGGCAGCCCACCCGATTTTTTAACGAATACAGATATGCGCCTTTTTTTGTCTTTGACTTCTCTATCCTGTTTTTTACCTTTCTTTTCGCATCGACAAGCAAAGTAGATACAATAATTATTTTTAGATACCGCAAAGATGAAGTCTCAGTTTTAATGTAACAATGAAAAATAGAAGTTTCGCGGTGTAAAAAACGCAGCATTTGGAATTCGAACGTTTTTATTAAAAATGTACCAGCCTCGGTAAAAAAAAAAGAAACTAATAAATTATCGCCAAATCAATAAGCATCATCGACAATAAAATTAGTCATTCGCCACTTCCGCTCCATCTCTCGTTTCCCGCGACTTCTCTGCAGCCAATACAGTACAGTCTCCGTATAAAGAGAAAGCTTTCGATCGACCTTAAGCGACGAGTCTGCGGCTCCAAGTATAAAAGTGAGGCGGGTGACCCACAAGGGGTTGGATGCTTTATTACACTAGCCGCGAAGGGTCATAAATCACTGGGCTCGCGCGGAGTATGCCGTTGCACCGAGGCCCGGCCTATATCGTATACTGCACGTTGAGTGCAGCGAGGAAACAATCCACGGATATATATATATATATATACACCCGCCTAATTTCATCCTCTTGCCTCCCTGTCCCCTCCCATCCTGCGCTTTATTTCATTTGATCCCATAATTTTTATAGCCCGATTAAAAGTATAATGAGCTTCGAAAATTGAACAGGCTCATTAGGAATCGCCAATGGGTTTTTGTATTATAACTCTACTGTTACTATTGGTTGCCGATGAATATATAAGTTTGTCATTGCTGCTATTTTGTATACAAGTCTGAATTATATTAACGTTTGATATAACAAGTGTATTCTTTAAAAAATAGCTTTTGCGTTGCTGTATAATACTGCCGTTTTAAAAACAGTTGTAACAATCGGAGTTAAAAGTATTGAGATGTCCAAAAGAGACGTAAAGCGCCAATAGCAGAGATTTTAATTGAAATGTCGGAATTAAATCCGAACAGCTTCAATGTTCCTCCAAGAATAACAAGAAGTTTAACGAGTGGCGCGGCAATGGCAAAGTACGGAAATACATCCCGAGTATCGTAAAGGGTAAATGTGTTATGTTCCGACTTAGAAAAGATACGTTTCTGCGCACATCCAAGATCTACACGTGACAGTTAAAGATGAATAAAGCGAGTAAAACCTGCAGGTGCGCGTGTGCACAACACGTCGGACTGTCTTAATTTTTCAAAACAGCGCGAAATTCGGCAGTTGCGCGACGCTTCGCGACATGAATGGCGAATCGTGACGTTATATATCCTTTGAAACGAGTCGAGTTTCGTTCATTGCAAATTACGAATTGGCAGTGAAATAAGTATATTATTTTAAAAATAGGCGTGGTCAAATAAGTTTGTACGATATGGGGCTGAGTTTAAACGTCATGCCAGTATATAGCGATTCGGATAACATGGCGAATGCGGGTTTGTTAAAGCTATATATGAAATCTAGATTAAAGCGCTTAGTTCTATATCAACGAACTGTAATTTGTTGAGCTATGAGCAATCGGAATTATAAATATACACGCGTTCGACCACTCAATCCCAACGACATTTATATAAGTAGAGCAGATGTAATTATATTTTTCAATAAATACAAATTTTTCATTTAAGATATAGTGAACAATGTTACCTTACAAAAAAGAAAACAAGACTCAAGTTCTTAACCTACCTATATAACTTTCCAAAGTGCAACATTTCAAACGCACTAATTCTCGCCGGCCGTAATCGCCCCGATATATACCCAAAGCAGCGCAAGATCTGCCGTGCACTGTACGAGCGCGTTCGCGCGTTTTATTGCACCGACCGATACTAAACAAGCCTTATCTATACACATTGGCATTCTCGGGTGTATTACCTCGAGAAATCGGCTCAAAAACTGACAAGCCAAACACCCAACTCGCGCACATACACACACAGAAGCGCTGCACTTGCAACGAACGCTGTATCCTTTACATCGGTAAAATCTAGCACCGTGGCTATATATATACGGGTCTCTGTATACCCCTTGCAGTAGCGATGTTACGCAGCTGTACATACCAGCACACAGGCGCACACACACGATAGGGTCAACGGAAAATCCGAAATCGCTGTTAGGCGCCTAACAGCGCTGCCAAAGTAATCCTATATACACTGCGGACCGGCTATCGACGAAAACACAACTCGCCTATATCCGTGTGTGTGTGTGTGTGTGTGTGTGTGTGTGTAAAAGGTATATATATATATATATCGACGATCCGCGGGTGGTGATTCCACTCCCTCTCTCTCTCTCTCTCTCTCTCTCTGTACCGATCGCCATAAATCTGCGTTTATAAAGTCCACGCGGGGCCTCTGGTGCGCGTGTTATATGTATATCCGCAGCGCGGTACATAGCGGGCAAACTCTCTCTCTCTCTCTCTCTCTCTCTCTCTCAGGATGAGTACACGTTCGATGGGTTCGCCTGCACCACCGCCGCCGCCGCTGCTGCTCGTTAATCGCGGCCGGACTGTACGAACGGCTATATATATACGTGCCCGCGCGTAAATAGTCTCCAGTTTACCCACTACCCTTATTTCCGGGGTGGAGCGCGCGCGAACGGCTTCCGATCCGCACTCGCCTCGTTCGAAGCTTCGGTTGTTCGACTCGCGCTAAATTGTATTGTATATATATATCTTTTGTTTTGAGCTGCGCTTGGGTGACCTGTATGTATCCCTTGCGTGATTAAACTTTTGTGGAAATCGCTGTGTGGATGTGCCACTTGTGTTGACACGTTATCGATGCATTGTTTTGCGTTGTGTAACGACTGTTGCGAACGTTCATCGGAGCGGAAGGATAAACAATAGAAATCCACGATATTGATGAAAAGTTTAATTTTATACCTTGTCTCAGTCGTGTGAATTACTCTAATCTTACACCGATCATCTTAAAAGTTTATATATAAGTTTTATAGGCTTTACACCCAGGAATTGTCTTATTCTTTGAAATTTTTTACTGTAAAAATTTCCTTACGACTTATAATAGCGCCATTACATAATTTGGGCCTCTGCTTAGTGGCTCTAAATTAGCATCGGTTTGAGAGCGCATGAAACAGTTAAATGCACGAGGGAAAAAGTTTTTTTACCGTTCATTTATGGTTGCGTGCTGCTGCGCCCCCTCCGTGCGACATTTAAAATACGGAAAATTTTTCGAAAAAAAAAACGAAGAAAAAAAGACCTCAGTGTTTTATGAATCTTTTACCGCATCGGAGAATAAAATCGATAAAGTTTTGGCTTAGTTCCGATCGTTTAAATTTTATCGCCGCGCGCGGTGCGGCTATAGGAAACACGGCGTGTTTTAAAAATATAAAAATTCCGAAGGAACTTTCTGCGCTGCGCTCTAATTTACGTTTCACTCGCGAAACTTACACCAAATCTATACGAATTAATTTTTTCCAGTATAATACACTTTATTTGAAAAAATAGCGCATATTACAGAGTACGGTGTATTGCAAATTTTCAAAGCATATTATACTAGTTATAATGTCGTAAACTTGCATCTGAAACAAAAAAAAAATCCTCTTTAAAACACAAGACCCACAGTGTATAAAAAAAAAAGACACGCCCCAGAGCGAAAATTTCCAAAACCCATATAGTCAAAGATCGAGCTGAGCCCGCTCGGTCGCACAGTTCCTTAATAAAGCAAGTGCAACGTATAGAACGGATATACTCTCGTGCAGAAAGCAAAAAAAAAAAAACCAAAATGAAAGATGCTCGCCTATAGCGCGCGGTGACGGTACCCGCACTTCTCGTCGCGCATACGTACTCACACATACACACACATATATATACGCCTAGGTCGCACGCGCAGGCGGTATAGGCGCTTCCGAAAGCTGACGCTCGCGCGCACAGGGAAAAATAATATCGAGGATCGTCCGGGTGAGCTCCTCTCGCTCTCTCTCTCTTCTCTGCTGGTACTCGAGGCTGCACGGCTGCTGCTGCTGCTGCTGTGCGCCGAAATGACTAGGAAAGCTGGCGCGCGCGCGCTCTCTCTCTCTCGAACCTCTTTCCTACTTAAATTGTACGTATATATCACACGCGCAGCCTGTGGGCCGCCACCGCCACCGGCCTCTCCGCACGGAGGAACTGCGGATCCCAGCTGTTGCCCCCCCCCCTTCCCTCCCCTGTCCCCCCGCGCCACGCGACTGCAGGCGTCTCGAGAGCACTGGAAGGCGCGACCGAGCAAGTATAAGTGAGTGAGAGAGAGCGAGAGCGTCAAAGTAACGAATTGCAAATTAATGGCGAACATTTACATTTTCTCGGGGCGCCGGTGCCACAGTCGCCGTCCGATCGGTTATATCTCGCGTATACTTGGAGTTCGCACGGGTGGATGGACGTCTCTTCACCGCTTGGTTTGTAGAAGGAGGAGCTTATGGCCGCGGTCGCATCTTCGTTTCTTTTTTTTTTTCCAAACGAGTTTTATGTAAGCGACTTTAAACTTGTTCCGCGCTGAGTTTTCCTTGCGTCATTTTGGATCTCAGCGATGTAAATTATATTGGCTTTGCGCGAGCTGTATAGATGTATATAAGCTGCCACGGGGATTGGTCGGATGCAGTTTAAAGATCCTTGCGCGCTGCGAAGCTTTTTAGTGCCGTGTATAATAAAATTATAGCGATGCGGGCTCAACAGCACGATGTAATATCCGTTTAGAACACAATAATTGGCTTTTCGAACTATCCTTCATTGCAAAGCTAACGATGCGATATAGCGAAATAAATCATATCGTTGAGTATTGTTGTAACATCGAGTATAAGCATTGATCTTTTGCTTGTATTAATTTGGTCTGACCGTTCCCTGCGAGTATCTACTTAATTTTGTACTCTTATGTATAAATATTCAAACAGCATTCGGGGAAATAAAAAAAGCTACATCGCCTCGCCCGTGAAAATCTGTAGCTTTCCTGGAGCGACGCTTCGCAAATCCCACAGGAGCTCAAAAGCAAAGGGCACGCTCGTCGCTAAAGTTGCGCGTTGCGCGACCCGGTGTGTATCGATTAGCCTCGCGCGGACGTTAATTGCAAAAGCGCCACGGCGAACGAAAGTGTATGTGTGTGTGTAAGAGAGAGAAAGTAAGGGGGGAACGTCTCGATATTGAATTAGAAGTGATAAATCGTGCACTGGAAAGCCGAACGAGTATTAAGAAAGGAACAAGGAGCTGCTGCTGCTCTCTCGCAAATGTTCCCTGGTGCGCCAACGGGGAGAGAGAGAGAGAGGAGGGTAAAGGAGCTCCTGCCAAGGAAGGAAAGGCTGGAAAAGCGATAAAGTACCTGCAGCCAGCGAATATTAAAAACGAAACTGATTGGCCTTGCTGCTGCTGCTACTGTGCTGCTGGTACTTACAGTGCAGTAGGCGCGGGAGCTTTCGCCGCCGACTGTTTCACCAACTTTTTTATGAAAATTCCATTCGCTTCGTTACGCGGCAAAAAGTTATTTCAGCTTCTATTGCGCTTTAGCCTATATACTTTTTTAGATGGAAATAATTTTTAAATTGTTCAAAAGTCATGGATTCCAAGCTTTTAAGATTGTTTAATTTTATAAGGTGTTCTTAGTGTAACTATTCAAAGAATATCTTGTAAAAAAAATATAATATTTCTACTTCTGACATTGATCAACACTAAAGTACGAATAAAATTTTCTAAAAATATTGTAGGTATATTTAAACGTAAAGTCAAAAGAATATCTGTACCGAAGATAAATTAAACTAAAATTATTTCTTCCAACATTTTTACAATTGGTGCATAAAACATTACGGCAAAATTAAAATGTGTAAATTTCAAATTTGAATATTCTATGTAAACGGCTGTCATGTTCCATACTAGTTAAATTTCTTGTCTATGCTATTTTATAGTTAAGCAAAACATAGTAATTTTAAGCGTTGGGCAAAAAACTTTTTTCCGTTAACCTATATCCCCGGAATAAAAAAAAAAGCTTTTAGACGTTGTAAAGATTGACATTTTTTTAAATTTACATAACGACATAAACATCGATATTCCCCTGCATACTTTATAAAAAGAATCAAGAAAAATTATTAATACATCTTATCTTCTTCCCTGGTAGAAATCAGGCCTGCTATGAAACGAAGTAAATATCCAGAATCTAGTCATGGCAAGATAGCCAGTATTACATTTCCTAAGTAATAAATGCATGATGCGAAAAATCAGTTTTGTCAATTATCATCAACAACAACAAAAATTAATTGCGCATTAGATTCATAGAAGCAATTAAACAGTAGCGAATGATAAACCATTTTCCGTCATTATTATCCAGCTAACAAAAAGAAAACACAAACTCAATTCCCGAAAAAGCTCGTGAAAAAAAATCATAACCTTCTCCGCACCAATACCTCTAACAAATACCTCTGACGCATATTATATCCACGAAACACATCGTTTTCCTAACCTTATAGAATCGATGCGTATAGGTAGGTCCCAACTGTTCCAACATCCCGCAGCTCGTATATGAACAAGTGCACTCTCGCCCACCGCTTATCGTCGTCGCAACTGCCAAAATAAAAACCTCGCGCGCGCGAATCAATCCCTCCCTCCCTCCAAAAAAAAAAAAAAAAAAATAGAGAGATAATAACCACGATCCGTAGAGACGCGCAGGTGCTCTCGCCAGTACAACACGTGTGCTCTCGTGGTACAATACATATATGCATAAGCTATTATTGTATAATTGTATGTGTGTGTTGGTGCAGACGTGCGGCCAGTATCTCCGATCGAACGAGTCAGCGGTACTGGAGGCAGTGGGACTGGCGCCTACGGGGGAGTCCGTCGACCTGTTCGCCGAGCACGCGATCGGACACTCGGCTATTGCTGGACACCATTACGGCATGAGACCCACGGGTTCCGCGAGCTCTACCACGGGCAACGCGACTACCGCCTCCGGCATACACTCCCAGCCCCATATTGGATATGGACACGCTGCTGCCAAGAGGAGAGCCGCCTCCGATACCCTGTGAGTATTCAGACACTTTTTCCACAAATTTTTATGTCATTTCCTTAGCTGCTACTATTTTTTAAAGTTTATGCAATTATTATATTTTATTAATCATTTCGCGCTAAAGTAATCATATATATAATGAAAGTATCGAAACAGAATAATATGTAACAATTTGATCCTCGAAGACGGGATCACGCGTGAACGAACATTAAATTTATAATCTTTGTTTTACAACACATGTGCAGACAAATAAACTGCAGGTGTGAAAGAACTCTGCTTACTTATTACGCTTGTTTGCGAAAGCTGATCTTGTTGACAAACCCCCTTTCAATACAATTCGTATGATTCATAATACCCAATTGATATCGAGAAAGCTGCGTTGCGTAGCTGTTCGTACAAGTGGATGTATAGAAATATCCAACATCATTTCTAGTATTTGTTGAACAGTATATAATTCGCTTATTCAATTTTAAACGTTTCCTTAGACTGTCGTCAAAGAGAATAGAATTATTCTAGTGCTCGTATACTTTGAATAAATTTAGTATCATTAATAATAACACGATAGGTGTTATATAACATTGCTTCTAAAACAGATGTATATTGTAAACTCGTTCAATGTGTAGGAATTTTAATAATCTATATTGGTAAAACGCGTGTGTTTAAGTAAAATGAATATTTATATGAATCCTAAAGAAGGTATACTACCTAATTATTGACAATCATCTTGTGTTATTATTATTAGTTATATATGATAATAATAGGAAGGCGCAAGTGCAGGAAGGATTTCAAATTTAATTAGGGGAAATGCGAAAATTTGAAACACGAGCTAAAACAAAGCCGCTTAGGTAACGGCCATCATAAATTCCAAAAACATTCCGTTTTAATTAAGAGCATCAAACATCCGCGGCGCATTTACTTCTTCGCTCATCCGGTTACACTCCTATCATTCTTTATACAATATTGTAAATAAATTCCCACAGAGCCAAGGAAAGCTCCTTTAATCCATATTTCAATTTTATCGCCCCTACACAAACAACGTTTACTTATAGAGCGGTAATTTTTGCATTTTAATTGGACGCGTATATGTGCGCTTGTTTACAATGGCGGGCTATTTTCAAAAAGTGAAAAAGTACTTTGTATATTCATGTCTGTTCGATGCACTAGCAGCTATAGAAGTATCTGCATTGTTATATATTTCGTAAACTCTTCCCGCACGATCCTATACCTAAATTATAATCATCCGATAAATTCGTTGAACCGCAAGTCACTCGATCAATTCGACAAATAAAATATTTGCAACGAAAAGCGCAGCGTTTCCCAAAGCGTCCAACACACTAAAGCATCAAACAATATCGCAACACTATTTTCCTCAAAACCACGCTCGCAATTCGCTGCAGCAATTAGCAATTTAAAAATCAACAGCGCAGAGCGTCAGCGAGTCGCCGATCATATTCCAGCCGCGCTTTTCCTCCTAAAGCCACTCTCTCTCTCTCTCTCTCTGTCTCTCCACCCTCTTACCGCCCACCTCCACCACCACCACCACCTCCTCAGTCATCGACACACAACAGACTGCAGCCACACTCGCGCGTATATACAGCGGCGACGAGAAAAGGGCCACAGCTGCGCGGTCGCTCGCCTCGTAAATTAAAGCTCCGGGCATTATGAGTATGGCGCGCGCGAGCTTGCGGTGTCTTGCGCGATAATTTAGCGAGCGAGAGAGAGAGAGAGAGCAGAGCAGATCGAGTGTGTGTTAGGCTATGCCAAGCCACAGCGAAAGATGAACGTGTGGCCTATGGTCTGTGTGTAAGTATATGTATATTGTATATACGAAAGCGGACACGTACATATATATGAGGAAGAGAGAAAAATCTTGGCCGACGGCCACTACTCGCGTGTACAATACGCACAGGTGTGCGACTATATATATATATATGCGAGAGAGGCTTGTACTATGTACGTTGCCATCCCTCTGCAATAGTCGATATACATCAGTGGTTTCGCGAGTTTGTATATAAGCTTGGCTGGATGCCGCGGACAAACGAGATGTTTTAAGATTGAAGTTTAGATGGACCGAGAGTACGTGCAGGCGGATTCTGTTGCTTTTATGCTCGCTCCATGCAGTTTGAGATGTATTTTGAACGAGATATATCACGCGTTGGATTGCATTATCCCGGGAAGCGTGTGTTTGGATTATTAAGACAGAGGCGTGGATTGTGGTGAATTCGTTGGCAATTAAGAAAGGGGAGAAGGATAACCGAGAACAATGAACAGTTATGAAAATTTATATATATATATATGTGGTAGCGTGATTCTCAACTTTCTGAGACTGTTACTATACTTGTTCTATACCTAGCAATTGTGCTGTGAAAAAGAGGTGTACCGATTTTGGTTCATACCTTCGAATTCATCTATTCGAATTCTAAAAAGATTTTATGATTTTATTCTAGTTCGGTCAGTATCCTTCCTATAAATTGTACATCGATACCCATCAAAAAACACTCTCTACTTCGCGATCCAATAACAAGCCCTCAATCTTTCGAGTAACGGAAAACCACTTAATTAGTGCAATGATACAGGAAAAAATTGTTCAATCTTTTCCCCTTCCTACTCCTTAATTTGTCGCAAAGCTTACATATTCATTCATTTATGCGTTATATAATATGCATATATGATTGAACAGAGAATTCCCATAAATTAAAGTTTCTGTAATGGAACTGGATCTAATTTAAAGCCTGTACCCTTGTAAACTATTATCACCACTTAACTGATGACATGATCGGTATAGTTTCCGCGGAACGATGTGGATACAAGATACGACATATCGTTCTTTACTACTTTACTTCTGAGCTTGTGACGCTTTAAATATCGGTACTCCCCAAAAAAATTGTGACTTATTTACTCCCCAGTAAATAAGTCACAATTTTTTTGCTCACATTCATCAGTCCAAAAGCGCGCAACATCTATTCCTCTTCCACCAATAATACCACCAACCAAATTTTACGGTACATCTCAAGGGGGGATAAAAAGAGCCAGGGGCAAAGTCCTCATCTCGACACGTCCACTTTCTGATGTACGCATTAATACGAAGTCCTCGGTGCTCGCGCTCCTCGGCGGCACCGGCGGTGCACGCGGCAGATTGACTCTCCGGCTGCGCGCATACATAATGCCGCGGGAGCTTCCGGTCGCACAGGATATAATACGAGCCACGGACGGGGGGTGGGGGAGGGAGGGACGAAGGGGGGGAGTTGACGGGTGGAGGGGAGGGAGGAGGACGAGGCGACGAGGCGAAGGCGACAAAACGCGCGTCTCTCGCTCCAGATATACAGAGCGAGCGCACGAGAGAGAGAGAGATGGGGTGGTGGTAGTAGTAGTAGTAGTAGCTGTAGTAGTAGAGAGAGAAAGGCTGTGCTGGCCGTGCCACATCCAATGGGCCAACCGCGCGTAGCGGCACTCTCTCTCTCTCACCCGCGTCCTCTCGATATGTCTGCCGCTGACGTTTCCATATATCACCGAGCCAGCGCACCTTACTCCCTCTACCTCTCTCTCTCTCTCTCTCTCTCTCTCTCTCTCTCTCTCTCTCTCTCGGTCTTTCTCGCTCACACCCTTTCACTGATCTCTTTCCGTTCATCTCTCTCTCTCTCTGGCTCTCGCTCTTGGTGCACAGGAGAGAGAAACTTGTGCTGGAAGGCTCGAGTGCCTATCGGCACCCTGCTAATATGCCACCCACACGCCTCTCCTATACACACGCGCACGCCTGGAAATTGAAATGGGTTCGTGCGTGTATGTGTGTATGCCTGTGTGTGTGTGTGTGTGTGTGTGTAGAGGTGGATGAAATGTTTTGGGAGGCCTCACTGGATGTGTATACACGTGCAGCGCCTGCGATTTCGAATATATACACCTGCAGCGCAGTTTGTCGAGCCATGTGGGAAAGGGAGAGGCGGATATATGATTTGGCGCGCGCGCGCGGCGATGTTTTGCGCCGCGGTTTCCCCGGATTTCTGAATGCGCACACCGGTTATGACTGCGGGGCGTATTTCTGTATAGAGCCCGCGGGGACTTGGACTAGTGTTAAATCAATCGCACGATTGCGTATTATATTCGATATTGCTTTGACGAGGCGACTTGTAATTTTAGGCTTTTCCGGGGATTGCTCTTTGGTTTTTATTTGTATCGCGCCCGAAACATGATATTGGTACGAGGACAGGAAATGAGTATTAAAATTATTATGCTATGATTTGCGTATAATGATCGGGAACGTTAAAAAACTTTTTTCTTAATTTTTTTCGCGATTTAAAATGTTGCATTTCATATTGTTTTATGAACTGCAGCGGAATTTTTTTAATCAGTAAGGATAGTTTTGTATATTAAACAGATAACACCTTAATTAAACAGAAATCTAAACCAAAATGTTTACAGCTTTTTTTCATTAGAAATTTAAAAGAAAAAAAACATTTAAGTACCTATGGTATTGACTAAATTTTATAGGGTAAACTGATAGTATTACCGTGAATCTGTTCGAAACAAGACTGAGCGTTCAAATACAAATATATACGTCGTTATAATTGCACATCAGATAGTAAATCAATAAAGAATCATTTAGTTTTTGAAATTGTCAATTGCCTACGATATCTAGCAAAGATTTCCGACAGTGCAAAACTTTTATTAATTAACCGATTTTAAATTTTGAAGGCTTACATTGTTTGTTTAGTAATTTTAAACCGATCGGTAGACTTGCATATAAAAACCTAATTCCAAATCTAAATTTTATTTACATTTTTATGTTAAATTTCTTAGTATATTAGCTTTCGTATATATCATTTTTCATATTGCAATGTGTATTGTTAATTATTTTAATCTAAGTTCTTATTTTCAAGTCTCGCGCTCGCTTTAAAATTACTAAATAAACAATAGGTATAAGCCTTGAAAATTTTAAATCGGTTAATTAAAAAAGGTTTGGTCCTGCAGGAAATCTTTGTTACCTAAATGATTCTTTATTGATTTACCATCTGATAATCAAAAATTAATTTCGCGCGTTGAATGATTCGCACTAAACGTAAATCACTCACGTATACAAGATACATACTATTATAAAATAAATTACGATAACAATACTCCTCCAAACCTTCTTAATCTTTGCCGCGCCGATCACAAATACAATTGAAAACCAATCTTCAGATACTACGAGAACGGCACAGCATTCGAGGACGGTCCGCCTTATACGAAACGTGCATCGACCATCTGGGCCCAGCAGCAACAGCAGCAGCAGCAGCAACATCACCACCACAGCCACCATCACTCGCAGCACCAGCATCTCTCGCACCAGCAGCAGCAGCAACAACACGGGTCCGACATCTCTTACTGCTGGTACGCACACCCGCTGCACTCGTCCTCGGGCCAACATCCCCACGGAGCCTCGCTCATCCCCAATCTCGTGCAGATCGGTAGCCAACCGGGCGCTGGATACGGGCCGCTCTCGCAGACCTCGTCCGCTCCTGCCTCGGCTCATCTGACTCAGCATCAAGCTGCTATCGGTCATGGAAGCGGATCCGGTAAGTTTCGAGATATATATTATACCTACTATTGTTTTCTGCGATGCGAATAAAACTGTGAAGGAATTGGAAGCTAGTTGGAAGAATTAGATGGGTTGACGATATTGTGTGGATGCGAACATGCATACTACTAGTTCCGTTAGCAACAAAATCAAATGCTGTGAATTTGCAGTTTTCAGTTAGCTG
This sequence comes from Megastigmus stigmatizans, assembly GCA_900490015.1. Taxonomy (NCBI): domain Eukaryota; kingdom Metazoa; phylum Arthropoda; class Insecta; order Hymenoptera; family Megastigmidae; genus Megastigmus; species Megastigmus stigmatizans. The sequence goes on from UELV01179498.1 coordinate 49,378, forward strand.
GATTAAATTGACCTTTACTTACAACTGAGAGATCATATTTAAATAGGAATTTTTTAAACTTATGTTTTAAATACTATACACCTCGTACAACAGCCGACATTACACGGAAAAATATTAAGAATAATTTCCCCAAATTAGCAAGCGCAGGGGGTCCGCCGATTAGTCAGAACGGCTCCTCGAGCCTCGACGACGAATGGAAAAACATCCACGTGATGCTGAACTGCATCCTGGGCATGGTGGAGAAGACGAAGCGCGCGTTGGCGATACTGCAGAGGCGCGGCTGTTCGAGTCCGGCCTCGGCTAGCGGCGCGGGTACTGGACTGCAGCAGGCGGCCGTCGCACTGACCAACGGTGGCCAGACGTCGAGCATCGGTAACGGGGCACAGCAGCAGCAGCAGCAGCAGCAGCTCGACGCCACGGCGGGACCCGATCGGGATGGCACTTTCAAGAGACTGTCCGGCGAGATAGTGGCGCAGACGATCAGGGCCACCGAGGATCGCGTTGCCGAGGTCAAGAGGAGAGCTGGTGAGTCGATGACCTTTCAGCCTGCAATTTCTATACCTATTATATTGTATTGTAGCTTCGTTAAATGTATTTTGTTTTTATATTCTTTTTAAAGATTATTCTGAAAATGATATATATATAATTACATAATTCAATAATTTTAATTATATATATAAGCTTTTAAACAAAACTTCACATTCAGTATATGGTAGCTGCAATAGTATATACTAATCCACTTTCGATTCTAAGATTATAGATAATAATTAAAACCCCTTAAATTATTAAATGAAAATCTTTCAAATAAAGTAAAAAAAGTAACATTACAGTATTCGGCGATTTGTCATAATAAGAATGTCGTAAGAATAAGGCATATATTGATTTAAAGTGAACTTAAGTTAAATTTTGATCGATCTTACACGAGGGTAAAATAAGACGAATAAGAAACTTTACAAGTATAGCGGCCAACCAGAACAGCGCAAAAAAATTTCGCAATATGTTGCCATCGCGCGCTCAACGTCAAATATATACATATACAAAAAGCTAGCAAGCTCTACACTTATACTATATAATACGAAGAAATAAAAAACTCGTGAGCGTGCAGCATCTTGAATACTGACACGACACATTTTCCCCCATAATTATGGATCCCTAACTCATAACAAATCTATTTATCCTGTATGTGCAGAAGAAGCGGTGCAAGAGGTGAAACGAGCAGCAGTCGCGGAAGTGCAGCGTGCAGTGGCGGTCGCGATGGCCGAGTCGCGGGCAACCGAGCGTTTGCGCAGCCAACGCTACTTGGACAATCTGCCGATGGCCCAGCAAAGAAGTCTCGCCTCTCAGCAGCAGCAGCAGCAGCACGTCAGACCGAGTCCGTTTCTGCGGTTGTCAGAGCGTCCAGCGGTTGGCTCACGGGCGGCAACCACACCGACCTCCTCATCGGCCACCTCGTCGACCGGCGCCGTCTGCACCGACGATCCCGACAAGGAGACGCATCTAACCAACACCATGGGTTCCGTAAGCTACGCCATTTCAATTCTGTCTAATATAATAACGATTAAATTTTGATTTTTCGAGACTATACTTACTGCGAGTCTACAACTTTTTTTCGTGTAATTGTGCAGTTAAAAGTTTCAAAAAAGTTATAAATTGTAATGAGATATAATATATAATTATAACAATGATATACATAATACATTATGTCCCTGGTAGCACATTCTGCCGAGCAATTACTAAGCTACAAAATTGCAGACGCAATTGCTAGCAGAATTGCACCTGACTACTGTAATTGCTCTTACCATATGAGCGATTGCATCTGAATTACGGCAGAAATGCAGTAAGTACATTAACAGGCAAGTAGAAAGTGCCGAACTATGCATGAAAAT